>MU227221.1:59975-93529 GCA_018584345.1 Thuja plicata
GAATTTAAGGTATCTCTCTTGTTATTCTCCTTTCCAAATAGTTGATTCATTTGGGCATTAACCCTTCTCTTGGGTTGATCAACTTGGATCTTCCATTTGTGCATTTGGAAATAAAAGAGAAACATCTTATCTTCTCCCTAATCACAATTATAATATACATTCAATACAATTCGATATAAAGTAAGGTTAAGGAATTCAATATATTCTAAGATCATCAATAATCGATCAAATCATTCATTCTTTTATACATTACATTTTAATAAACAAATCTCCATTTCAATCCTTTACATTTTGGTAACACGTTCCATTCTATACATTACAAAAGATAAAGAGGGTAGAGAGAGAGAGAGAGAGAGAGAGAGAGAGAGAGAGAGAGAGAGAGAGAGAGAGAGAGAGAGAGAGAGAGAGCTAGTGCCTAGGAAGATAGGGGTAAGTGATAAAGGTGAGATAGATCAAGAGTGGGAGAGAGAGATGGATAATGAGATAGGTAGGTATAGGTAGAGAGGTAGAGATGGAGGGAGGGATATACCTAGGAATAGAGGGATAAAAGGTGGGAGTGAGAGGTACTAATAAAGAGAATGTATAGAGAGGGGAGAGAGGTGTAAGAGAGGACAAAGGGAGATAAATAACTCTAGAGTTTGGGGGAGATAAAGAGTGTGAGACAAAGAGAGAAAGATAATATTGATACAAGCACATTGATTATTGAAATTTGACTAAGTGTAAAAAATTATATGATCTTCAAAAATCTAAATCTAAATTATAACTCCTAGAGATCTGAAACCACTCTCAAATATCTTGAAAATACATATGGAATATTTCATCTTGATAATATATACATGAAATATAATATTTCATGTATATATTATTGCTCTAAGAGTACATTTGAATTGAGTTTGAAGAACTTGATTAAAAGTGGGAGAGAGAGAGAGAGAGAGCCACAAATGGAAGGGCAAGTTTTCAATGATGAACATTTGGCACATGCCATATTCAATGTGCCCAAACCTTAAGGCTTGGCACACTGAGCCATATGGTGAGCACCCTATATGGCACACAACATAAACTTTTTTGGGGATAAAAAAGATGAGCGATGTATCTTTTTGGTTCGCCATCTTTGTGCACTTACCCCCATGATTTAATACTTTACCTAAGCTTCTTCAATACTTTTGGCAACAAAAAATATTATTAAATTGATGGGCACAATTAAAAGAGAACAAAATCCAAGATAATTAAAGTTTGGACATCGACATGACATGCTAGATGCAATGTAATTTATTCATATGTTTTTTAAAGATTCAGTGTTATCACAAGCTCTAACTATATATCTATAAAAAAATAGAAATACCTTATATATTGTCATAGATAAGGCTTATCCCAACATAATCTCTTGGTAAACAAAAATATCCCAAACCACACAATAAAACCCATTATAATGGTTTGAATTGACTAGAAAAATATTGTAGGAGCCTATCAAGCATGTAGTATGCATCTTTGGAGGGAACATAGAAATAGGAGTAATACACAGTGATTGTAGCAAGAACATTAGAGAAAATTTAAAGCATGCCTACAAGTTAAAGTGGTTTGGTGATCCAATAGGAAAGTCATTTTTTTATTTTGTTAATAATATATTTTTAAAGTTTGGATTGACAAGATTGAAAGGAACGGGAGATTCCTAAGAATATATACACCTCGCCTGGTCAATCAATTTCTATCTAAAAACATGAAGCCAAGTAAGAGGTTGAAATATTAGTAATTACATAATATTACATCTAGTACCACTAGATACTAATCCTAAAGGGAAGTATAAATTATCAAGAGGCTTGAAATATTGGTGAATGTTATCTACATGTTCAAGGAGCATTAAGGATTCATTCACAAAGTTTCCATGGAATAATAGTTGAGGAATAGGTCTAGAAAAGGAATTTAATTTAGCACATAACTAGAAAATGAAATTATCAAGAAGATAGCCAAGTACTTCGACAAATGCACATAAAGTGAAGGCATAAGAGAGAAACTCTGTCTTATAGAGCCAAAGAATCAAAAGTATTTAGATTGAACATCATTAAAGGTTGGGAGACATAAACATCTATGGAGAGAATTTGAATTGATTAGATGGAGGGAACAATATATAGAGATTGATTGAATTTGTAATTAAGATTAGAACTAAATCATTCTTTTATTCTCTTGTTTATTTCTAATTTTTCAACACTTTTGTACCTAGGAGAAATCTCAACATGTCCAACTCTTTTTCGCATTCTTGTATCTCGTCTACTTGGCATTATCGCAGGGCTTCAATTTATAGACTTTCCAGAAAGGAGGGACCATTGGTGGCTTGCAAGGCAAAACGATCTTTAACAAGAGCCAACAAAATGTCCTAAAATGACTATTCATGAATTTCTACATTGAAGACAACTCAAGAGTCACCCTCTTCCATCTCAAGTTCCCAAGCTTCATGCACAACCTCCTAAACACTAAGTCCTTGTCTTCCCTCTTTGAAGCGACCAACACAGAGGATTTCAAAAGACAAATGTACAAAACTTAATAATCATCCTCTACTCTTTCTTGAGCACCCCACTAGAAAGTAGAACTTTAATTAATATATTTTATGTGTGTATTACAAACAATAAGAAAAATAACTATTACAAATTAATTTTCAATAAAGCCTTAAGCGTGTAGAGAAATTTTCAAGAATATTGGGCAATGAAGTTTGAAACTACAACCACTAATTTAAAGAAATCATTATCTATTTTCTAAATTAAAAAGAAAAACTTTTCATCATTAAATTATTTAAGTTTTACCAATAACCCATAGTCAATAAAGTTTCAATAAAACTTGCCATAATGAACATCTCATATTTTAAAATGAGGATAAACTAGCCTCGAAAGTTCCTCACAGACCACGATACCTACACGCCACACACAACGAGGCTTACTTACCTTCTCGTTTCTTTACATTTTGTTTCGTAGAAGATCGACTGTTGGAGATTGAAGGATTGGATTATTTCCGTTTGCCAACCACTCCCTTCAAACCGCGTTGATGGATTGAATTCCATTTCCGTGGTGGGGTAAACCAACGTTCTTTTAATTGGGCATACATATCGTTATTCACAACTTGTTCTTCATTTTGTCGGGGATGATCATGGCGTCTTTTTCTCTCCCCCCAATTCATCTGCTATTTATAGCGTTAATTGTAATGTTTCTTGTGTATGTATCGTGGTATTTGACATATGAATCTGTGTGGGAAGAGACGAGCGCACAGCTTCAGATTGGTGTTAAATTTTTGCCTCTCATTCTTGTGTTTGTCATACGCTGGCTTTCTTCAACGGAGACGACTTTCAGCTTTGGTTTTGGTGGAGAAGGGAGGAGGAAAAATGAAGAAGAGGAATATGGGTGCTCCCCTTGGGGCGTGGCGTTTGTGCTTCTTTTATTGCTCCTTATGATCTCTTTTCGGCCCTCTTTTCTGGATCAATGGTTGCCATTTTGGTCATGAACTTGGGTGTAAATATCTTATAAGCACCAGAGAAAAAGGAGGAGGAGATGATCAAGGATCAATTTAAGTGAAGGCTCATCCAAAGGAAGATCAGATGCTCGGGATGGCAGTTAAATTGTTTTCTTCCCCTACCATTTAATTTGTATATCATCCAGGATACATTTCATATATGAATTTGCAGCAACGGGAGAAAACATGCAGTTTTATTGCGGTTTATATCACTTTTGGATTGAGGAAATAACTGTGATTTTTTTATATATATTCTTGGTTTTCTTTGTATTCTTTTATATTTTATACTTGTCTTGTTCATCAATTAGTGAGATTTCAGATGATTAATTTTAACAAGTGAAAATTGAGTATGTTGAGAGAATGATGTTTCTTAATTCAATTGTGTTCAGGATTTTATCTAAAAGTTGATGTAGAAATTGGAAATGTGCTTAAAAGGTTGAAGTAAAATTTTGAATACATTGAATTCAAAAACAACGTTCTCTTGATATCATAGATAGTATAAAACTCTAATCTCTACTCATAAAATCTGTAAGTGTGTTGTATAAGCTAAAATTGTATGAATTTAAAGAAAATCATGGACATGTGGAATGCAAAAATTAAATTTATTACATTACATATTATAAATCTAAAAAGTTATATATTAAGATATTTGTGTGTTGTTTAAACTAGACTACAAAGTAACTGATTCAAGTTTTATTAAGAAAATAAATATATTCATCACATTTCAAATGATCTACAAGATTATATATTAAAAACATCTATGCTAATAATATTTGCAAATGTACCATAAAAAATATTAATTAATTTTTAATTTTTTTTCAAAATCATATTCACTGCAATTAACACTTCTTATAGGAGAAAACACCCAGTAGCCCTCCAGGCTAACTTTGCACACCTAGAACTTCTAAACCGTAAGTCGGATTTTGCTGATTTTTTCAGTGTACATCCGTAGGTGAGTGAAGTGCTTAAAGCTAAGGTTTCGGCTTTTGGGTATTCACGGATCTCTCTGTAAGTATCATGGAGCGCAAAGTGGTCCAAAAGTGTCATTTCAAAACGCTCGCCCGATACCTGCTATGTTCTTACACCAATAGCCATTTTACTCAAAAATACCAATACTTGTGGCCAAATGTCTTAGTAGTCGTTACAAAATGTCCTAATAGTGGTGCACAAATAGGCCGATTACCAACCAAAAAAGCATAACGGTTACCGAACCCCTGTCCATAATTGAATCTTTTCCCAAAAAAAAAATTAGACCAAACAAGAAAAACAAAGAGAACAAATGGGATGAATTGGGGTTGTAAGTTCTTAAACAGAACACGATCCCCACACG
The DNA here is from genome assembly GCA_018584345.1 of Thuja plicata. Classification (NCBI taxonomy): domain Eukaryota; kingdom Viridiplantae; phylum Streptophyta; class Pinopsida; order Cupressales; family Cupressaceae; genus Thuja; species Thuja plicata. The sequence goes on from MU227221.1 coordinate 64,801, forward strand.
GGATACGATTTCCACCTGATGTTTTCTTGCGGTTTAAGTCTCCCCTTTGACCTTTCGCATAAGATCGATTGTTGAGATTGATGGATGGATGGAAGCATTACGTTTGTCTACCACTCCATTCAAACCGTGTTGATGGAAGAAATATCATTTACGCGGGGAGTAAACCAATGTTCTTTTCATATCCCATCATCTGGGTGTCCACATTCTCAGTTATTCAAAAGCGGCTTTTTTAAACTTTGTCAGAGATTGATGTGGTGTCTTTTCGTTTCTTTCGTTTCAGCTTCTAGTTATCGCGTTCATTTTAATGTTTCTTAGATTGTATCGTAATAATGGTGTCAGCCTTACGCTTTGACTTTGTGTTAAAAGTAAGGACCACTGCATTCGCTTTGTTCACTCTTTTCTCGGTTATTCAAACCCTTTGATTATAGTATTGGGAAAACTGTAAAATGGCAGACAACTAATCGTAGCCATTTATTTTCGAAGAATTTTTTTATATCATCCGTTAACTAATTAAATGCTATTTAATTAGGTGTATGAGTCTATGTTGATCTGTTGAGGTTTGAGAGATATCAATTGGGTCAATTTTGTTACTAAGAAAACAGAAAGTCCATGTTTCCCCATTGTTAAGCATGTTTTGGTGGTAGCTGAACTCTAAATTTAGTTGAAGTAGTATGTAGTGAAAAATGTTGCTAATGGTTCTGTTAGTATGAAGTTTCTTGTGTAAGACATACATGCAAGTTCTTTTTGTTGGGGGCTCTTCATTCCCACCAAGTTTATATATATATTATTATACAATTTTGTTGTTTTGATGCTAATAATTTTTTTTTGCGATATTTAATAATGAGGTGCATTAGACATTGGTTGCTTCTATTACAGATTCAAAGATATTATTGAATAAATTGTATTGACTATATTAGGTAAACTTTCATTTAAAGTCTACATTTGAATTAAAATCTATTTTTAAGACTACTAAGAAAGAATTTAACTCATGAATTTGTATACTTTTTTTGAGGATTTCATTGTACTAATTTGATATAATCAGCTAATAATCATGCTATTTGTAGTAAATCCACAATCATAGGGTCTATCCATCAAAGAAAGACCAATTTAAGAATAGGAAATTCATTCAACATTTTTTTTTTCTATTTTGTTTATTATTCAATGTTTGTACTATTTTTTTCTATAGTATATATGATTGAATAATAGGGGAGGATTTATCTATTGAGCTCCTTATTTTGTGCCTTCAGTTAAAAATATAATTGCTTAAAAGAAATTGTAGTCGTTTATTTAAATATATAGTTTTGGATTAACATCATAAAATATGATATCACATTAACATAATTTGTTGTTGATATCACATAATTTATTACTTATCGACTGGTTAAAATATATTTAATTTATTTATAAATAATGATATTCAACACTAACAACCTTAAAATCACAATTAATAATATTAAAAACATGAAAATTTTAGATCTAACACATATTCTTACTATTACTATTAAAACATTCCCTCCCCTAAGCAATTACAACACAATTGAAAACTAATGTTTTCTATCGTCTTGTGAACCTTGCAATTCATGTTTTTGAAATCCATCCTATATAGAACATTTATTTGGTTTATTGCAGATCTATGGACTTATTACTTATAAACCTTGTAAACTTAAAGTTTTCTTAAGTCTATCCTAGGAGGACATTTACATGGCTAATTACAGAACTATACATAAACCAATGCATATTTAAAATCTTAAGCCTTAAAATTGAAATTTACGCTCCATCCAAATCCACAACGCATATGATTCATCCTCTGTTTCTGCATAAATTAGTTTGAAGGTCTGGAATTGTGCTTCAAAATGACAAAGAAAATGAAAGCAAGGCCTGCAAAGATGAAGCACATCCCTGTCAAAGTACCAAAATCTATAGGAATTCGAGCCTCGCTGATCGACCTGCTATCCTTCAGTCTATCCCAAGCAAATGTGTTATCTGGCAGCCTCTGGCATTTACAAGGTGGGCATCCAAGTTCACCTTGAGTGCATTTCTTCAAGCACTGTGGTGACTGTGTATCACAGAAAAAGCTGAGAGAAGTAAGTGTGTTTATAGCATACTGGAATGGATTGGACCAGAACAATGCCTTCAAGAATCCACTCATTTTAGAGTAGGTGACCACAACCCCTGAAGAGGATACCCAGATGGAGGTGAGGATTGAAACTGCAAAAGCTGCTAATGTTGGTACTGGAGCAAGGAATGTAAGCATCATCCCAAAGTAGGTGACTGAAACAGTGAAGATGAAGAGACATAACCAGTAGATAATGAAATTGGAAATGCTGTCAACCGCCAAACCTGCCATGCTGTTACCTATTAAAACAATAGCAAAAGTTGCAATTAGGAAATATGGGATCTCTGCAACAGCCCAAGATAAGGGATAGAAGATGGGTGCATACATCCCAGCTCTTTTTTCCTTGAAATACACCAAACGATCTGTACCAATCTGAGGTATAACATTGTTGGCTGAAACAACACCAATGAGAATGATCTGCATATAGATGTAAAGCGTGCGGGAAGTAAGGCCATATACATCATCAAATTCTATCTGAAAGTAGAGAGAACCCATCAAGAAACCTATCAGTATGCATCCTGTCAATCTCCCAAATGTGTAATTCACATTTCGCCAAAGGAACCTCTGGGTCCTCAAGAAAACCATAACAGCCTGCCGTTTGTAAGATGCTGGATAAGGGGAAGTAATCACAGGTTTGAATGCTTTTCTTTTGGACTGCTTCTGGAGCTTCTTCATTTCCTCTGTATTGAAGAGTACCAATTTACTTGAATGGTATATTTCTGCAAAGTTTGCAGTTGCTAGACATTGTTTCTTGATGCCTGCTCCCACAACATCCAGAACAAAGCTGATTGGGTTCTGGGTCACAAAGTACTGAGGAACCTTAGGGATTGAAATAAAGTATTCTAATACATCTTTGCAGTTGAATCCTACTGGCCCAAAGTAGACCTGCTGTCCTCCAGCTGTGAGGATGATGACATTGTTGAAAGTAGAAAGCATTCTTGCACTTGGGTGTTTAATTGTGCTTATAACAGTCCTGTTACTATTCCTAGCAATTGATTTTATTGTATTCAGAATGTTTGTGGCACCTACACTATCCAGGCCTGAGGTTGGTTCATCAAGAAAAAGAATGCTTGGATTTGCTGCTAGTTCAACTGCAATGGTAATCTTCTTTGCTATTTCAAAAGTCCATCCAGTTGCATCCTTGAGAGACCCAATCAGCTGGTCACTGAAACTTTTAAGGCCTAGGGATTCCAGGACAAATTCAACATGAAGCTTACTGTCTTTGGGGTCAATATTGTGGCCAAGTCTCAGGCTTGCACTGAACTGGAGGGATTCCTTTACTGATAAAAAGGGCTGGTGAGCATCCAATCTCTCTGCAAACCCAACTAAGCGTGAAAATGCTGCCAGATTCATCTTAAAACCATTTACTAGGATCTCTCCATTATAGTCTCCAATTGGTGTTCTGCCTGCCAAGCATTTCAAAAGTGTAGTTTTACCTGATTTTGCGCTTCCAATCAGAGCTAATGTTGTTCCGGGCTTTGTGTATCCAGACACTCCATCCAAAACAACCCTTTTCCCTCCTGTCCTTGGGTCTGGCCTTGTGAAGGTGATATTCTCGAAGGAAAGGATGACAGGCATCACTGGAATGTTTAGGTTTTCATTGACTTGAATCCCTTCTTCACTTTTGTAAAGATCAAAAGAATTATCATCAATTGATGGGTTTGAAACTTGCATTTCTTTACACCTTGGTTGCATTCGAAAGGAGAACTCTAAACTCTTTTCTATTGAAGATTCAGTTTCATATGAATTGCCGCTTATCTCTTCCACGTCTTCATCTGCCTTAGTCCATGATGAAAAATTCCTTTGTTGTGGAAGTGATTGATTTGCTTGTTTGAATTCTATCTTCTTCATTGCTATTAAAGCAAGTATGTTTGTCAATAATATCCATCCTAAAAGAATGGCATATGATACCCATAGCCACTCTTTCTTTCCAAGCAGCTGGTAATAATTGAGATAAGCTTTTCCAACAGACATGGCAGGAAAGGTTTTGCAGTATACCAGCTCGTTTTCAAATTCACTGCATGGTCTTGCATAACCCTGAGCAAATTGCATGGTACAGTAGTTTGTATTTGCCCAATATAGAGGATTTGTATACATAAGCCATTTCCAGTATTCAGGAATATTGTTTGGGTAGATCACAAACCCACTGAACAAGAGAAAGATGGAAACTATTAAACCTGAAATCACAACAAAGCTAAGGTAAGAAAGCATTCTATAAGTATATTGTTCAAGTTATTACACTGTGTATAGCAGCTCCATAATATCCCATTTTAAAATTTTAAATGAACTGAGTAATATGTGAGGCTCTGCAAACAACTACATATATTCTCTTTCAATTGGTATGTCCCATTTGAAGGATGAGAAGTGAAAATTAAGACAGTTTTTGTAATATCTATCAGGATTCAGGCAACCACAAGTCCCAAGTTCAAACTTCGAATACGGTAGGAAAAGATAGGTCCAAGGAATTGAGTGTGAATTACTTTTCTTGGAGGAATTTTATATCATATTTTGATCAAAACTAAGGATTTACCATTTCACTTGTAGTTGTCTAAACCAAAACTAAGGAAATGCAGCTGGGAGAAACTATGAGGCCCTTCTAAGGATCAACTATGGATGCATCTTTTTGTTAAATCTATTCTCTGTTTCTTTCAGTAAAATTCCATTGTATACATAATTTTTGAGAATTAGTATATTATCAATTCATTTTCTGATTAAACCAAGTGAATTGTATGCAGAGAACAGTATTCTCTACTAGTTACCTGCAAAGGCATTCCCAGCTTCAGTAATTGGAGCAATGGCGCTGAGCAAGAAAACCAAAGATGACCCAAAATAAGCAACTAGGAATAGCAAGAACAAATACTCGAAGAACAAAGCACCAGATTTGTCCAATGATAGTCCAGAAAGGAAGTAAACACACAGAGTATATACAAGTGCCTGCAATTTCAACAGATCAATTATCATAAGATCAAGAGAAGATTTCAGAATCTGTGAAGAAATTCATGCCCAAATGATAAATATTCTTAGCGGCTTACTTCTAGGAACGTTTGGGGCAAATTAACTACACTGTGTGCAACACAATATGAAGAAACTCTGAAGAATCTTTGGGATCTTTGTTTGTAGAAGACTGGTCGTTGTAGCATGTTAAGAGGAAGCTGAACTAAGTTGATAAGCATCACATTCATTATTGTAACAAATCCCAAGGCTCTGACTGAATTCATTTCTACTTGAGAATAGATTCCTCCCATTTTGTAAAAGGCACTACCAGCAAAAAGTCCTAAAACAAAAGCCTGCATGCAGATTGGAGGGATTAAGATTTCATGATTAAAAGGAGCTTATATTTCATATCCTTAAGCTGGTTTCACTTTGAATCCGAACCTGAAACAATCTGAGCTTGATGAGCATCTGCAAGCGTTTAGTGATGAGCATCTGTCTTCTTATGAGAGTTTTAGTTGAGGCCCACCATCCTTGAACATATTCTCTTTGAAATTGCTTACTTTCTGGGCTCCCATCATCATCCTGATCCAAGAAAACAAGGAATAATTTAAGCCACATTGAATGCTAGGAGGATCCTAATCTTCTAATAAATCATTAAATATTTGCTTTTGTCTGTATATCTGGTCTTTTTCCTCAGCTGTTCAAACTTTAAACAAGTGGTGTTTCTGTTCTAGTAGTCATATAATGCTGACTTTTTTCTTCCCATTAAAGAACAACTTACCAGACCAAAAAGGGTTTTAACTAAATTGGACACTTCCCTTTAGATTCAAAAAGCAATCTTGGTATATCGGAAAAGGGAAACGTTTCAGATCCTCAGGAATAAGTTACCATGCAGCAAAATATATGTAGCAAGAAGCAATCTGTTTCAGCTTGGGTCAGAACCCAAATCTAATCATCATTGTTTATAATGACGGCAACTAGTTTTGTTGGGTATGAGATTTCTAATGAAGGAACCACTATTTGGTAGACGCACAAAACAAAATCGTAACACATATTACTATATCTTGCATTCCTATGAATTACCCTTCATCCATTAATTCAGAAGATTCAAACTTAAAAGTATCATCCATATTTTCCAACGACTTGACCATCTGATATCCCTAAGAGCTTGGCTCGTTGAATTTATTTCTCTGGATTTCATTAACATTGATTCCAAATTGGGAGCGAAACTTTTCCGTGCTAAATTTTCTTTATAATGTAGGTTTTTCTTTGTGGAAAACGGAAGAGATCCGTGCCTGATGCCCAATTTCTGAATAGCTACTTGGAAGAAGAAGAATCCAAGGCATTGAAACAGGTAAAAGAAAGGTTCGTAAGACTCCAGAAACAGGGCAAAACTTTTACACAGAATATAAACGAAAGAAGGCTTATATAAATGGTCAATTGAGCTTTATAATGATCCAAACACATTCACGAGGACAGTAAATAATGAAATCCTGTAGTACATCGATATATTCTTTTTCATTTGATTCCATAATGTTATATACCCTATAAAGGAGCATGAGAAGCATAAATGTAGTTACTACAGGAAGCAAAACCCTTCTGTCATGTTCGAAGTTTCGGTCTACATGGCTCGTGGCTACGGCAAAATCGAATTATATTTCAAATTCTGAAGTTTTGTGGTGCACACGAGGCAAGTAAATACATTTTCAAAGTTCGAGCAGTGCACGTTGTCTGATTGGGTATTGGCTAAACAGCCAACTAAAACGTAAGGGTTTATAAAGGGAGTTATGAAAAAAAACTAAGTGTCTCCTTGGTAAACACTTATGTTTTAGTTTGCTGTTTAGACGTTGCCGTCTGATTGTGCCAAATCATTCTTCATCCAACGACGTGTGGGGATCCCTGCTCCGACAATAAAGAAATGAACTACGACCGATCCCCACAATTGTTCGTACATCCTGTTCATGGTCGAAGATGAATGGAGTCCTAATTTTTTTTTAAAAGACTCTTACCAATCCAATATTGAGGATGGGGCACTCTACACACAATTCAAGGGTATCTCAAGTCACTTGCAACTAAAGATCTTTCTCCTCCGCCCTAAAGTATTCAAAACTAAAAAAGAAAAAGAAAAGTCCTTTTATAGACCATTACACCAGCCATTTATTTCTGGATCTATATATAGTGACACTGAAATGGGACTATCGCGTACTCCTTGCGGGAGGCACCTAACTACGCTACAAACAAGGTGTACACACCCTACCTCCTTGTGGGATTTGAACTTGTGACCTCTCTTTCAAGAGTACAAGTTCTCCACCACTAGGCCAACTCAGGTTGTATCAAGATATCACACATCAAGTGAGATCCAATACCCTAGAGTGAGCCGCCAAGAAGGTGACAACTACAGAGACGAAACACCAAGGAACTAGCCAAAAGACAAAAGAGGCTTCAACAAGCTCGAACTTGAGAAAACCACCAAGGCCCACCAATCAAGGAAGTTTGAAGCTAAGCTTGACCAAAGAGTTAGGAGGAGAAGCTTGATCCATTCTAAGATTCTTTGAAGAGTTAATCTTATCCATCAAATCTAGAGTATTTTTATCTTCGAAGGGCACTCCCCTTAGAATCTTGATACAACCATCCACATTCAAACCCTTACAAATCTAGTCAAAGATCATAATCCAAAAGGTTCATAGTGTATTTCTTGTCCTTTATGAGGATCCCTTAGAATTTCCAATAGCAGTTCCACTAGAGAAGTCTACAACATTTCCTTCAAACAAGTCTTCTCAAAAGAAGGATGATAATCTTTGAAGACCTCTAGCACGAGTGGGAGAAATGTCAAACATTATGACAGTGAGAGCACGCCAAAGAGGAAGACTTAATTAAAGTGAATAATTTGCTCCCAAACACCTAGTTTGGAATGAAACTTTAACATTTTTTGTAAAAGTTGTTAGCATTATGGTTTGTGTTGTCACTGATGTCAACCATTCTGGTGTGACATTATTGTCTGACTGCAGAAGATTTACTGATTGAGGATATGATTGATGAACGGATTTGAAAGAAAGATTAAGATTGTTAGTGAGGTTATGACATTGATTGAGGAAGAAAATTTGTTTCCAGAAGGGTGTAGGAAAGAATATTTGAAGATCTTATTACAGAATGAATTGGAATGATAGAGGCTTGTAGATCTAAAATTCATGACTGATCACTATCATGTGTACAGGTTCCCAAATTGATCAATTAACAAAGATTAATTAATGTTTGGTTAACAATAAGGTTGGCTATTAGGGTAGTTTAAACAAGCTTGGAGAATGATTTGCATTGCTATGTAGAGGATTTTCAAGGTATGCAGTTTGTTGGACTTGGTTAGATGGTTTGTGTGGTGCTTTAGCTCATATATCTTTTGTTGGTTTTCTTCGTAGGTGTAGATTTTCTATCACATGTGCTTTTTTGATGTCTGTGTTGGTCTCTAGCCGACTAGCTATTTACGTGATTTGATTTATGTTGGGTGGGTTCAAATTTTAGTCAAGGGGAGTTTTAAGTGGCTTAAAATGCTTTTTCTATGGCTTGTTATGCTTCAAACTGATACTCCTAAGAGTTATTTTGTTGTCATTAGTTTTGTCAAAGTCATATTGATCATAAGAGTCAGTCGGTGAAAGGAAAAGGAGTTGATAAAGTGAGTCAGTAAAGAGCAAAGAGACAGTCGATAAAGCAAAACAAGTTAAGAATTGAGCAGAAGCAAGCACCGAGCAGTGAAAGTTACTGAACAAGTTGGTTACCGAGAAGTGTTAGTCACTGAGCAGAGATAGTTACCGGGCCGAGAGCACTATGTCGCCAAGCAAGAACAAGTATGCTATCAAGTATCACAGAGCCGACATAACTATTCAATGCAGATACATTGAATTTGGACACCGAGCACAGAATGTTTTACATAATCCAAGGTGAGTGTTAGTTAGAACGTTGGGATTGCGAACAACTGATTGCACATGATCACGAGGCAGATCCACCAATGGAAAATAAGAGGTATAATGCATTGGGAATGAAACCAACCTTGCATCGCTTAACCTACACCGTTGAAGGAGAATGACCTAGAACTTTTCCACCACCTAAACATCATATAAAAGTTCAGAGTGTGAAGACCAAAACTAGTGTGTATGAGTGTACGAGTCTGTGAGAGAGTGAGATAAAGAGTATGAGACAATGACAAAGAAAGAGCAGTACTGAGTACAATGCATTTATAGCAGAACAAGGAAAATGAATAAGTTTGATGTTACTGAATGCGGTATGAGGTAATGAAATCATTGATCATAGAGAGTCTGAATAGCATTTGATTGATGCATTTTCACAGACATTTTGTATTGAGTTTTATAGTGTGAAGAAGAGTGTAAATCCTACTATTGGGTAGGCCCTAAAAGATCTCATGTTGTAAATCCTTTAAGAGGGTACATCTCTTAGATTAGAGATTGTAAAATCCTTTAACAAGGTAGACTGTATAAGTCTTTTTGTACACCTAACAAGGTAAGCTATCAGCAGTAGCTAAATATTGTAGCTCTAACCAAGCAACCTTTTCACTGCAGTAGTGAAGGATTGTGGGTGTCTTCCCCACCACATCTTTTTCCTCTAACCAAGGAATTTTGTGTGACCAAAAATCATGGCGTCATGAGATATTTTTTTATGTTTTGAGCTATATGGTTTATAATATTTAACTGCAATGTATTCAGTTTGGTAAATGTTCAGAGTAGATGTTAAAAGTTTTTGCAGTACTGATTCACCCCTCCCCTCTCAGTACTTATCTTTCCATAGTTAATCCAACAATTGGTATCAGATCTTGGACCCTTGAAATAAGGGTTTAACCACCTTAGAGTAAAAGATCATAACCATGGATAGTTATAGGCAAACTATGAAGAACGAGAGTCTTGAGTTTGAAATGGAAAGTGCACAAGAGGTGATTAATGATCTAAAAAGAAAATTGGAAAAAATCACTAAGGGTGAGAAAGCACTTATGTAATGAATTGAGTCCTCACAAGAACATGTTGATGTACTTGAGACAACATCTGAAGGAAGTCTAAATGATGAATTTGATACAACTATTACATACTTGATGGAAAAGAATGATGCACTTACCGAGCAGTTGAACCTGATAAAGAAATATCAGGAAGCACAAGGTAGTAGAATGGGTGAGATACTTGAATCAAAAGGAAAAGTTGAAGATGCTCAAAGGATGATAGAAGAAGACAAAAGGCAAGATAAGACAAGACCAACTGAAAAAGACAACAAGATCATGAGAATGACACAAACTCACTATGCTATGACTGACCAACTAGTGAATGCAAATCAAGAGGTAACCAGAAAGGAGTTTGAGAATCAAACACCGAATTCTGAGATTGAAAGATTGAATAGTGAACTAAAAGAAGAAAAGGAAGCCAATGAAGTACTAAAACGAAATGAAGAATCATTAAGGTCATTGGATAAATAGCTTAGAAGTCAAAAACAACCGAGAGATAAGACTAGACTTGGATTCACTAAAAACAACACTATCGAGAAAGAAGAGTCCTCTAACCAACCCGACAACCAAGATACTGCTTCACCACCAAAGTCAAAGAAGCCTACTTGTTACTACTATGGGAAACTTGGACATACATCCAATGTGTGCAGGAGAAAATGAGGTAAATCACTAAGTATTCCAAAGTTTGATGGTTATTGTTATCATTGCAATAAATATGGACATCAAGCATTTGAATGTAGATCTAAGATTGCTAACAACTCATGGAAGCCGAAACTTGATGGCGACTGCAATACTTGCAAAAGATATGGTCATAAATCTAAAGATTGTAGGTCACAAAGAAGGAATGATAGATGGGTACCTAACCGATAGAATACACCAAGCAACCGACAAGGCACATCTATACCATGGGACTACAACACAAGGATTTCCTATGTAGCATGTGGGAGATATGGACATATTGCAGCAAATTGCATGTTGATGCATGGTAGAAACAATAGAAGAGCATGGAGAAATCTTGGCATAGTATGCTTTCATTGTCACAAGGTAGGTCACCTAGCCAAAGACTGTAGGTACCGAGGTTAAAATACAACCGAGGAAGAGACAACTAACAAAGAGAAAGTAAATGTTGAAGATATGAGAAGCCAGATGAACAAAACATGGAAAAAGAAAACTTTAGATGATGGAACATCATTAGGTATAGTCGAAGACACCTCACCCTCCGGGTTGGGTGCACCTACCTCCACCTAATCAGTGAAAGGTATGTGTAGGAATTGCAAAACTAAATTTCAAATCTTAAATCGGTTCCTAGCATTTGTGTAGAGATCCATATAAGCATATTGAGATGCATTTGGATAGATATTGTGAAGTATGTGTTCCATGTTTAATCGGTAAAAGGAAATTTTATTTTACATCATTCGGTAATCGGTAAAAAGTAGTAGGTGTCAACACTTATTACCATTATTCTAGCTGTTAGAAACCCTAATAGAGAAAAAGGTATATATAGACCACTTCGTCTATTATTTTAACCTACTATTTCCAAAGAGCATATGAGTGAGTCGCAGAGTTGAGTCATCTACAAGCATCTAAACAATTGTCAAGGTAATTCTGAAACTAATCTAAGGTCATATGAGAAAATTTGAGTGATTATTGGTGTTAACCTAGCTGTAAAGCGCAAACCAAGTTATAGAGAATGAAACCTCATTTCATACAAGTAGTGATAAATCTGATAATAATGACACCTTAGGTTCAAAACCTAGTTGTTGTTGAGATGGTTGATCCTATCAACCCTAAGTACAGACTTCCACCCACGAAGGCAAATGAATCAGACATGATGAGAGCCCTCTCATCTATTCCTGCAAGGGTTAAATATTAATCGAAGACATTCATACTTTTATCCACTGCAAGATCAAAGAGATATGTGAAGATGAAATTGATACATCATTCCAGAGTTTATGCACAAATGGAAAAATGAAGGATGATCACATCCATCTGGAAACCAAGGATTTAATGCATACCCTACATCTATTGAGAGTCTTCAAGACTGAGTGGATCAGGATGGTACTAAGCCGAGTTCATGATCAATTCATGTGGATAGACCAACTAGTTAAGATTAAAAAAGATGTTTTACACATAGTGACCTGATACGTCCCAATCGGTGACAAACCAAAGGCTAACAAACAAATGGATAAGAACAAGCTATGTGAACTGACAAAAGCACAATGGGATGGGAGAGGTCTTAGAATATCAACTATTGAAGACCTCAAGCTAAGGTTTGCATGAAATTTTATATCGTACCGAGTCTTCAAGTACTTCCAAGTTGATAGTGTACCATGTGGAGCCGTAGACCTTGCATTAAAGATTGTTAATAAAGATATGCAGATTGATATATGTGAAATATTGTTGAAGCAACTAGATGACAATATTAATACCATAACGAAAGACAAGACCAACACACTAAAGTTTGGATCATTACTGGTATGTATATTCTTCTATTTTCATAACTTCTTTCCATTTGTTGGGAATGTGATATGGAGTGCAGACAAGCCGGTTATATATAAGATAAATGAATACATTTTGAGCTTAATTGACATGGTGATGAATGATTATTTTTACAAGTTTCAATCAAGAATGTATAAAAGATTCATGTTTCCACGTCAATTAGTGGAGAAATATCAGGATACTATATGTTTTGAGATAGATACAGACACTTGCATTATTAAGGCAATTGAGCCTAGGTCTATATGGTTGTAGCTAATGGGATATGAGATAGACATTGACATTGTTTCACAACAAATTGAAACCCTACTAGCTAAACCTATTGACAGAAGAGAAAAGTATTATGGAACTTATGAGGAAGTGAAGGAAAAGATCAAACAAGGTATTTTGATACCTAAAGTTCTAAGAAAATCAAGTAAAATGATTGTTGATCTGTCAAATAATCTTAGCGTAGAAGATGATGAAGAACCATCTGATGAAAAGGAAAAGAAACCACAAGTGATGAAAGAATCACCAAGCATCAAAGGTACAAGATGATCTACAAGATCTTCTGTTACACACACAAAATAGAAGAAACTTGAGGCAGAGCCACCGAGAGCCCAAACCTATGTAAGAGGTAGGACAACATCTAACAAACCTAGAAGGAAGTTGAAACTGCAAGTAGGAAGTGATACTGAATTCGAGGATCTCAGTCAATTCAAATTTCTACACAACCAACCCCGAGCACCAAGGAGTCTAGATGACATGCTAGATACACTGAAGAAGCATGGAGGATTTAATGGGATAAAGTATGCAATGAATGTTGAAAAGTAGATGAGGGAGAGATCTCTATTATTATTTGTACTAGCTCTATAGCTAAAATTGATGAAACATTGAAGAAGTACTCTAAATGATTCCTTTTAAAAGGAAGATCTCTAAGGATTATGTTCGGAGATAGTACAGAAAGAAACTCATGAAAAATGGAGAGAAATTTTTGAAATCAAGGTAACCGAGTCAAAAGGAGAGCAAATAAATGATGATAAACTTGATGAAATTATTAAAGAAGATCAAAGTAGATTAATCCTATTGATCTGACACTTGAGAATGATGAGATCATTATTGAAGATATCATTGACAAAGATCTAGTAGAAGATATATCACAAGATGAAGATGTCATGACAACAAGGGAAATAGAGGCCGAGTCTATCGACTTAAATGACAATACTACAACAACGTTGATGGAACAAGTACAAGGTTATCCGGACATTCAGGATGGTATGCTTGAAGTTGCTATAGTTACAGAGGAGAAGGCCACCGAACAACAAAATGAAACAGAACAAGTCACAACCAAGGAGCATAAGGAAATCGAGATCACTATAGTACAAAAAACCGAGTCGGTTCCCTCTATCAAGATTGTTGGAAAACAACAAGAAAAAGAAAAGGAAAAGCCCCAAGAGCTAGAAAAAGAGAAAGCATAGGAGAAACAAGAAGATAAAGCAGAGGAGAAACAAGAAAAGAAAATGGAGGAGAAACAAGAAGAGAGGACAAAGGAGAAACAAGAAAAGATGCAAGAAGACAAGCAAGAAGAAAATAAAGAAGGTACTTCAACCAAAGCTACATCTAATGCACTAAAGGCATCACGTTCCCCAAAATTTTCTACTAGTGAGAGTATTTTGGTAAACAAGAAGAAATCAAAGAAGAGAAAGCAAGTTGACCTGAGTCAACTGATTATAGTAGCTAAGTTAGATGTCACTACACTTAAACCAAAAGCATTAACTGAATATGCAGATTTACTAATGTAGAAAGAAACACAACTAGACAAATTATTGAAAAAGAAACAAAAGACCACTATAATAGAAAGTGTTAAGGATGTATTACAGGTGATTTTCCCTGAAGCTGATATAAATGAAGAGGAGAGCCTACTTAATCAAGTGGAAGAGCTAGTACAACAAATAAAAGAACTAAGCAAGGCCACCACCGAGTATATGATAAAATTTCATGAGAAGAAATTGGAACATCAAATCATTGAACATATTCTAAAGAATGTTGCATTGGATAAGGTAGCACTTTTTGAACTATGCACGGAACTGGAGAAAATATGAAATGATATTCTTTCATTATTTCAAATATTTTGTTCAATTTCAAAATTTACTGAGGAAGTCAAAAAGAAAGATGAGTCTACAGAGAAAGAGATGACCAAGAAGCTATAGAATGTAACAATCCAGCATGGATCACTGCAAATATATTACCCAAAGCTGAAACACTTGATGGGAATGAAACATGAACTTAAAAGAGAAGAAAACAAGATAAGGATGGAAATCCTTGAGCTGCAAGCTATTCCGATTCCCCACATTGAATTAATACGAAATCATTTACAAAAGGCCAAAGACTTGGCCAATACTGCAGATGTTAGTTCCCTGGACAACATGATTGGATTGGCAGCTGATACTAGTGCACAAATTGTTGTGTTACAAGCTTTATAGGAATCATGGGAGACATCCCTAGCAGATGCCCCGAAGAGGTATAAACACACTTTTGATCAGATATATTCAGCAGAGTAAAGTAAGTAATTTTATTTTTGGCATATTTGTCAAAAAAGGGGGATATGTTATATCTAAAAGGGGAGATCTATATGCATATGTATAAGAGAAGATATATTATATAGGAAGTATTATCAAAGGGGGAGTTATACAAGGTTGATCCCATAATACTATGTCCCACTTTTTGGCCAACTTTGACACTAAAACAAACATTCTAAAAAAATCCTTCACTTTCGGATACTTGTTGCTGAATTTTTTTTTCTAGTTTCTAAATATATATTTTTTAAAAAATTGGAATTGATTTGTATCCATTTTTCCTTCTCCTTCAAAAAGTGATTTGTTTGAAAAATCAGCATTTTTTAGGAGCGACACTAACTTTGATCAACATAACTTTTTTATAAAAATGATAAGAACGTAATTCTTTTGAAGTTAGGTTTTTAATACCAATATCTAGGGAATCCAATTGGTTTTGTTCAATTTGGTTGAATATTTTATAGTTTATTGAGTTATGAATTGACATTAATTGTAATTCAAACATATGTTCATTTTGATCTCTCTAAATTGATATGTAGATATCGAAACACTTTTTTTTTTTTTTGTTAGAAAGGTAACATTAATTCCTATTTCCTAGATATTTTTCATTTTTTTTCCTAATTTACTATTTTTCCATAAGCATCAAATAGAGAAGATGCTAAATGGTCAGGCAACCTATGTTTAGCAAAACTTAAAAAAGAAAGTCATAATAAACTCAATATATATAAAAACCATAATCATTGGAAATATTTCTCTGAGTACTATCATCTTGTATTTGGATTTTTCAAATGAATTCATTTTATCCCCCAAAAATTTAATGTCAAAGTGATTTTTTGTCAGCATTTTGACAGGTGCAAATGAGACTCGATTATTGGTGTAACTGAGGAGTAGAGAGATTATACCAAAGAGAGTTTGATCTAAGAGGGTTTTATCTAAGAGGATTTTTCAAATGAATTCATTTTATCCCCCAAAAATTTAATGTCAAAGTGATTTTTTGTCAGCATTTTGACAGGTGCAAATGAGACTCGATTATAGGTGTAACTGAGGAGTAGAGAGATTATACCAAAGAGAGTTTGATCTAAGAGGGTTTTATCTAACTGTTTTCAATTTACTCCTTCAAATGGGACCTCTCAAGGCCTAAATAATCATATTTTCTTAAAAATGTGTAATTTCAGTGAAAATCAAGATGTTTAAAAAAGTGGGATGTGCACTATTGTGGGACTACCCACAAAATTTTGATGACTTTGAGTTTTTGTCAAAGATGCCAAACTGATGCCAAAGGGGGAGATTGATACTCCTAAGAGTTATTTTGTTGTCATTAATTTTGTCAAAGTCATATTGATCATAAGAGTTAGTCGGTGAAAGGAAAAGGAGTTGACAAAGTCACTCGGTAAAGAGAAAAGAGACAGTTGGTAAAGAAAAGAAAATTATGCACAGAGTAGAGATAAGCACCGAGTAGTGACAATTATCGAGCAAGTTGGTTACCGAGCAGTGTTAGTCATCGAGAAAAGATAGTTACCAAGCCGAGAGCACTATGTCGCCGAGCAAGAACAAGTATGCTACCGAGTATCACAGAGTCGACATAACTATTCAATGCAAATACATTGAATCTCATGGACACCGAGCACAAAATGTTTTATAGAATCCAAGGTGAGAGTTAGTTAGAAAATTGGGATTGCAAACAAATGATTGTACATGATCATGATGTAGATCCACCAATGAGAAATAAGAGGTATGCGTTGGGAATGAAATGAACCTTGCACCGCTTAACCTACACCATTGAAGGAGAATGACCTAGAATTTTTCCACCGCCTAAAAATCATATAAAAGTTTAGAGTGTGAAGAACAAAACTAGTGTGTGTGAGTGTACGAGTGTGTGAGAGAGTGAGATAGAGAGTGTGAGACAGTGACAGAGAAAGAGCAGTACTGAGTATAGAGAAGTTATAGCAAAAAAAGGAAAATGAATAAAATTGACATGTTACTGAGTGCAGTATGAGGTAATGAAATCATTGAGCATAGAGAGTTTGAATAAAATTTGATTGATGTATTTTCACAAACATTTTGTATTGATTTTTATAGTGTGAAGAAGAGTGTAAATCCCACTATTGGGTAGGCGCTAACATGTATCAATTTGTAAATCCTTTAAGAGGGTACATCTCTTAGATTAGAGATTGTAAAATCCTTTAGCAAGGTAAACTGCATAAGTCTTTTTGTACTCCTAACATGGTAAGCTATTAAAAGTAGCTAGATATTGTATCTCTAACCGAGAAACATTTTTACTATAGTAGTGAAGGATTGCACGGGTGTCACCCCCACTATGGTTTTTCCCTCTAACCAAGGATTTCTGCGTGACCAAAAATCATGGTGTCATGAGATGTTTTTATGTTTTTAGTTATATGAGTTTTATAATGTTTATCTACAATGTATTCAGTTTGGTAAATGTTCAGAGTAGATGTTAAAAGTTTTTGCAATACTGATTCACCCCTCCCCTCTCAGTAATTATCTTTCCATAGTTAAACCAACACAAACATCATCTCATGCATTGGAGAATATTTTGGGCTGACCAATAACTTGTTTTTTTAATCCTTTTTCACATGTTACCTTTGGGTCCAGCTTTGGAATTGGTTGTGGTGCTCATGGATTAATTAAATTGCTTGGAGAAGACCTTTTGGAATGTATTTGGACCCTCTCTATCTTCTAGAGTGGACCACATTCAGTGTTTTTTTATTGAAAGTGGCTGACCTTGTATTAATAATGACTATTTTTTGCAGTCGACCTTGTTGACATGTCCAATGAATAATTCACTATATAGTTTGATGATAATTGATAAAATTTGTAAGAGAGTGTGTGTGAGGATAAATGAGAAGTTTGTGTGATTCAAGTATGAAGACAAGATGTAGCGGACAAGGTAGGATTGCGAAGCTGCTTGAAGGATCAGATTGAAGGCTATCAAGAAATTTAGTTACATCAGTTAGGTTATATTTTTTCTTCATTAAGGATTAAGTGTAATCCTTGGCAATGTGCCTAAATTGAAAGAGATAGTGAGTTCCATGGCTTCTCACCTAATATATCATATTCGGATTGTTGGATATAGTGAATGTATTTCTCACTATGGCTTTTCCCATTTTGGGTTTTCCACATAAATCTGATGTTCTTATGTGTCCATGTGCATCTAGAATCTTTACTTTATTTTGTGCCAAACATTCACTATGTTGTTTTAGTTTTGAGATAATATTATTAAGTTTTTAAGTGTGTTGATTCACTCCCCGCACTCTCACCACCAGATTGTGTTCAACATAAGTTTACCATTCTCAATACAAACACAAAATATGACAAAACTAAATGTTCCATGTCTTTCATGATCTTGTATATGGCTAAAAAGGAACCAAGAGAATTCACAATACCTTGAAAGATCTCTCATTCCAAAATTCCAAGGGAGCTATTGGGAGCCTCACCCAAATA
This sequence comes from Thuja plicata, assembly GCA_018584345.1. Lineage (NCBI taxonomy): Eukaryota > Viridiplantae > Streptophyta > Pinopsida > Cupressales > Cupressaceae > Thuja > Thuja plicata. The sequence continues at coordinate 83,357 of MU227221.1, forward strand.
GGGACCCAATTGATTTTTTCCTTGAACACATCAAATACAATTGTCCATATTTTCAAAAAGGGCAAAGATCCATCACCAATGAAACAACTTTCTTTCCTTAATTTTTTGGAAGGAGAGAAGTAAAAACCAATTAGGCATAGAAACCACTTGTAGTTGACCAATGACACTCCATCATCTTGAAGCCCAGTTACAAACATAATCAATATTTAGAAGGGGGCCTAAGAACCTCTCAATGAGAGTGTTCTCCATAGAAGCTATAATTTTGTCAACCAAGGCATCTCAAAATACTAACTGTGAGGTGGATACCCACAAGGGAAAGTGAATTAGTGATAAAAGTCTTCTTCTCCACCTTAGGCTAGATAGGAATGATAGTATTTGAAATCTCATCAGAAAGAATCCTCACACAAAGAGGAAGAGAGGAGATCCATCACAATAGGGGAAGGAGTGTCATCCTTCACAATAAAAGAATCCATTATACCTTTCTCCATGGGGATGGGAGAGAGAAGAAGAAACCCCTCTCAAGACAACTTGCTTATGTCACTTGACACAAATCAATTGTGCATAGTCTTAAAAAGGTGTCTACAAAAATTTCCTTTAAACTTCATGCAACTCTAAAGTTGACCACTAATGGAGAACATTCCATTGAGTCTCCATCCAAAATATCGTAAAAGATTCATCCTTTTCAATCTCCCCTTGATTGCTCCACTTCTCAATTAGCTCTTTCTTTGGGTCATCCTCAAACCTTTGAGCTTTCATATATAGGATTATAACAAAATATTGAGGAGCATTTCTTGTTACTTCTCAATGCAATCAACCCATAAATTGTCAATCTCATCATTTTCTGGCTTTCCCGCATCATCATTATTAAAATCTCCTTCTTTGATTCTTGTGCAATATGAAAGACCCACACTGTCTTGACGCCTACACATGAGGAAACACCCACAACGTTACCATTGAGCGCCGCTAGGGTTTTCTTTGACATTGTTCCTCTTCAAAGGTAAATCTTCATAAGATTTATCTTCTATCAACCTTTTTATTTCAAATTCTTGAATTTTGGGGGGAAATTATATTGTGGGTAGGATTTTTTTCTATAAATAAGAGGCCATGTGCTTATTTTCAAGTTAGATTTCAAGTGGAGTATCGATGAGCTTTGTTAATAGGTTTAATGGGTGAAGACAAAAAATAGGTGTAAGTCCTCCAACAAGCTAAAGCACAATAGGGTAGTACCTTCCTTCCACTCAAAAATATGTATGTATGTACATGCATGAAAATATTAATTGCGAATTGAGTCTCTTTTGAATGTCTTGAGGACAAGACTTACTGTTAAAAGGGAGGATGATGTTGACAAGACTAACAATAGAAGATGTAATATGTTGGAATGTGAAGTCATCACGGAGAACCACTACTAGTGGTTGAGTCATCATGGACAATTGTCTAGTTGTGGTTGAGTCATCAAATGGGGTTGATTCATCATGGAGAACCATCTAGTTATTTATAGAGACTACTATTAATAGATGTTATTTACATGTCGACTAACTATAAATCGTGAGCCATTTTTGGCGACTTACCAAAAATAGCAATTTTGACAAGTGTTGTACATGTAGTTGTACGAGTCATACTTACTAAATTTAGTAAGTGGTCTAAAATTAAGACTCTGCAACCCAGTTGTTATATGCAACTCGAAGGCATGTTTATAGACACGTTTTGAAGATTGTTGTAACTGTGAAAATTCCTGAGAATAGTTATGAAAGATATAAATGCCCGTGATTTTTTTCCTGGTATAATTTTACCAAGTTTTTCCACGTAAATTATGTGTTATGTGTATTTTCTCTTCTCTATAATTTTCTACACTTGTAATTTTCATAACATAATAGTTGTATATGATAGCAGAACCTACCACAAATCATCATAAAAAGGATGCAGACCATAAGGTTGACTATGCCTGACAGGAATAGGTATACACTATAAGGGACACAATTCAAATAGAACACATATGTATATATGATTAATAAATGAAAGATATGAAGGATATGGAGAGATAAGACATACAAGATGATATAGAAAGGATTAATCGTAATCTAAGATTATGTTATAATAAAATATATGAATATAATATAATATATAGAGATATATTAAAATGTGTGAATGGATTATAGACTTTGACCTTTGTTAGGAATATAAGATGATACCACAATTTATCTAATATTTGGTAATTATCCTATTACTGTTACTAGGGTATAATCCTAAAGAATCTTTTGGGTAAAGAATTTTGTTCTCTCTTATTTTTCTTGATAACAAGATCTATGAGTCATATGTACTACTTAACATCTCAATTCATTTCTATTAAACTTCAAAGAAACCTATATACATATATGATTAAAGCATTTTGATCTTTTATTTTGTACATAACTAAGCTATACTTTATCGTCCAATTATTTGTCATCCTTCCTTTAATAGAACAAGCATTAACCATGATGGAATAATAGATAATACATTTTTTGAACCCTTTGATATTTCTTTTTCCTCCATAAGAAACCTAGAAGCCTTGACCTTAGTTATGCTTATATTTTCCCAAATCCTAACCCCATTTCAATGTATACACAATAGAATACTAATGTTCCACCCTTATAACACTCATCTTCTAAATATCATTTTCTCACGTTTCATTCAAGTCATCTCAAAAGTATTACATATGAGAGTTGAGAATGCCAATTTTGTTCTTGTCTCTTTTGTCTCATACCACACCCATAAATAAGGTTGAGTTTTTAATTGTTGGGGCATGATAAGAATATGAAATGGAGGGCAATCAAAGGAAAATGAAAGTTTGGCTAGTTGTTTGTAAAGCAAAATGCTTTATCATCAAACACTTGTATCTAAGGTTTTCATGTTTCAAGTAAAAGTGCATAGAAGAGATGTTTGGTTGTTCTTTGGTAATAAATATGAACTAGACGGGTGCTAGCTAATCTCCATACAAAATGCACTAAAAGACTTTTTTTTTGACAAAATGTCGAAAACACACTATTTTTTATGGATTTCCAACACAAGAGATACAGATCATGAAGAACAAATGATGAAATTTTCGTAAAAATCCATGGTGTTTTCCACATTTTCAAAAGTGCATGGTAAATGGAGGATAGCCACGTCCAACAAGATACATGTATTAGCAATGAAAGAGCTTCCCAAGTGGCAAAGATTATTGAAAAGAGTTCCTAAGTCATTACCAAGTTGTAGGTGAAACAAAAATGAATGCCTATGTGTGTTGTATCACCACTTGAGTGACAACAGTAGAAGAAATTTCCTTTTGGAGTATTATTGGTGAGAGCTTTAAGTGGCAGAAACAAATATATGGTGTTATTAGAACATAACTTAAATGACATAGAAGCGCATGTTAATTGAGCTTTGTCAAGTTTTTGTGGTACAAGTTGTTAAAATAAATTATTAGATGTATTAAGTGATCATTTAAGTGACTCGTGCTTGATGAGCATGCAAAAGTATGATAGTGCTCTCTGAGGATGTATCCCTTGCCTTGGCACCTTTGTCCCCATCAGTGAAATGTTTCAAGAACTTGAGGACTTGGGGTTTCATTGCTTAAGACAACCTCTTATACTAGCAGTGATTCAAATTCAAGCTCTAATATTGATATATACCTACAATTAGGGATGACCATATATTTTTTATGTTTTTGTTATTTTATAGTTATTTTGAACCTTTAAGCACTTTGTTATAATTCTTGAATAGCATGTACTCACATTGTCAATAAAAGGATTTGAATTTTGTTAATTTGTTTGTCAATTCTCATATGAAATCTGAATTCAAATCTAATATTATGTATTAAACCTCTACAACATCTACAATAAATCCTTTATAAATATAATGCCACTCCCCCCCCCCCCCCCNGCCCCCCCCCCCCCCCCCCACCCCACCCCACCCCACCCCACCCCACCACTTGGGGGAGCATAACTGTATGATGCATGCTCATGAACATATTTTTGTTATTTAGTTCACTATATAACTGGTGTGAGCCTTTCACTTTCTGTCATTTACTTTCTGCGTCTTCCCTCTTTTATCCTTTCGAAAGTTATAAATAATATTAGTTAGAATAGACAAGAAACCGGCCTTCCAACTCTGAAATTTTGCTTGCAGGTCAAGATCCCATGTGTACAAGACTTCACATTATTGATTGCTCAGCAAGGTGCAGATTATACCTAAGCAATAAATCTAAGCGATCAACAATAAGATTGCCTATAATTTTTGTGAAGCCCTAAGAAAGTTAATATTTTTGTTAAGAGAGTTGGCATTTCTAGGATTTGTCCAGATGCCTGGATACATCTTGAAGCATGGAAAAGTTCTGGAGTTCCACGGCGTGGAAAAATTGAATACAAAAACTGTTATTAGGCTAATTTAATTCAAACCGTATAGTAGATATTAGGGGAATAGCTGTTAGAATAAATCGAGAGGAATATAGAAATAGTTTGTTGCAGGAGAAAGCAGAGGATATGGTCATAAAAGTTCATACAAAGTAATGATTTTGAGTTAATCTATGCAAACTTCTACACTTTTTCATGCTCATTCATTCTTTTGGTTGCGTAGTTGTTGTGTCAAGTTCTTTTGTTGATAAGTTCACACAAACTGGTTGAGGTAGTTCATTAACTATTTTCTGCCTGTATTCTTCTTGTAAAAACAGAGATTTTTTATCAGATCCTCAAACTTGTGTCATATTTAGGACCATTATTTTATCCATATATTATATAATAAACTTTATACAAATATCTCGCAGAATGATATGGAACCAAAAGGAAACATAAGAATCCACATAATTCCTTAGAAATAATCCCACAAGCTCCATTTATCCAGATGTTTATCATCAAATTGCCTTTAATATTGTGGTAAAGAGCTAGAAAGAAAGAGAAAGGCTTCCTGATCCCTCACCTCTTCTTCTTTACGACGTTCAACTTGAAGGCGAACATGACCTCTTGCATTTTTTAGCATGTTATATACTTCAGATGCTCTACTTCGTTGGTGAATACTCGAGCCCACTGCAAGATACTTCATTTCTTCATTGTTGATTGAGATTCCTGTCACAATGTCTCCCTCCTGGATTTTCCCTGTGCTTCCAACACCACATGTGTTGTCTGTTTTGCTGGGGAGCTTGGCAACCACTACCTCTGAATATCATGGAAATCAATGTTATTGAAACACTATTTTTTACTGTTCCTTAGAAAAATAGAAGTATTTCTCATGTTATATTGCAGTCTTCTATGTTTACTTCAGCACCATGATGCAACTATGCTAACGGAATTGAACATATTTGTAATTTATATATATCTAGTTTTCAATTTTAGTTCTGATATCTCTAACGTTTCATCCTTATGAACATTATCTACAGAGATGGCTTCTCGTGAATGAGCCATTGGACAAAGCAAGTGAATTCCAATTATCAAAGATATGCAGTCAAACCATGACAGTTTGAAAATGAACTTTGAGATTTGGTTTATTTGAAGAAAACAACCTACCTATGTCAGGTTTCAACTGGTAAGAGGCTGAAAATTCACTGATAGAGGGTGTTCTCACTGACAGTCCAATATTGGGCTCACTCTCTACCCAGAAAGTGTGAATAACATCTTCACCCTGAACTATTCTCATCAGATCTCTGTAATGATCAGATTCCTTGTAGCTACAAACAAGCTCCCGAAGGCTTAGTGCAGCATGTCCAGACATGAGATACTGAGATCCTTCTCCAGCAGCTATGTCTTCAAGGAAGGCACCAGAATCTACATAGGCAGGTTTAACATAACTGCGTCACATTAAAAACAGGGTATAAGTTAGCAACAAAAAAAAAGAAAACAGGGTATAAGTTCGCAACTGAATAAAATCTATATATCAAGATCTTCCTTCAAAATCTATATATAACAAAAATGCATACATAGTCAAATCTAAAAGCAAGATCTTAATATTATTAGACTGTGGAAATCTCATGAGATTAAAATCTATATAATTTATTTACCCAAGTTCGGAAAAGTAAGGTATTGCATCCTGGGCAGGTCCCTGATAAAGTGTCTGGCCTTTTCCCAGGAGGATTACCCGGTCAAAAAGGTTAAAAACTTCCTCTGATAATTGGGTAATAGACATAACTGCAGAAGACTGCTGGATTCGGCTAATGGATCTCAGAGTGCTAACCAGCTCAAATGTTGCAAGAGAATCGTGCCCTGAACAGGGTTGGTCATAGAGCATAACAGCATATGTTCCAAGTGCAAGCTCAGCTGTAGTTAGTTTTTCTCTATCATTTTCTGTTATGCAATTGCCATCCTGGCCAACACCCACAACTCCAAACTCTACAGCTTTGAGATCTAGAATTTGGAGAACATACTCCAGGAATGGATCCTGCCCTTCCACTAATGCTTGGGCGAAGAACTTCCTCATTTGAGGTGTGAAGTTTTCAGGCCTTAGACCTTGGGTGCAATCCCTGGCAAATTCAAGAGTTTCCCTCACAGATAGGAAAGGAATGTGCCTGCAAGCAATTTTGTTTGATATTAATATACTGTAGAAAAAATTCATGTGTTGGTCAAGCAGCTGTAAAAATGAGAAATTCAGTGTCATACTTGTTAAGCTGGCCATTAATATAAGCTATAAATCTGGTAAGAACTATTTCAGAGGGTTTTTTATCATTGTATGATACAAAGCCTTCAAAGGATACATTCTTAGTCTCTTGTGACCTTCCAGCAAGAATCTGCATGAATTTCAGTATAAATAGTTCAATAATCAAGCAATTAGAACTGAGAACTTATTCAGGCTCCATTTTCATCAGATGTACCTTTAGAAGAGAACTCTTCCCACTCCCTGAAAATTACAAAAATATGAGCAGTGATGTTAGATTTATCTAAGAAGAGATGGAACAATCAAATATTGTATAAACACAATTTGATGGAGCATAACAAAGGGTATACTTCTGGAGTTAAATTTATTGATTTATTTAGGCAAAGTTTATAAGGATGAATTATTGAAACTTTTTGAGAGGTCATCTATTTCAATATTAATCTAATTCAAATGTGTGTAATTATAAAATTTTCCAAGATGAAACATATTGAACTCTTATCAATCTATTGCCTAAATTTATATAATTAAATTCCAATGAAACTACATATTTGATAGTCTACAAATAAAAAAAAATGCATTTAATAGTAAAATAAATTGATAAGAAGGAGATAATTTTTATAGCAAGTCAAATTGTGTTATTGGTATCAGGATTCAATTGTGTAGTTTTTGTGTCAAACTCAGAGACCCATGTTTCAGGAGTAATGATTCACAAGAACCCATCTCTCATGAGAATGAAAGGAACACTTAGCACTCATTGCATCTAGGTGATGCTCACAGGGGTAAAGAATTGGGCCTTCCCGGGAGGTCACCCATCTAAGGAGTTAAGCGCGCTTTAGTTAGAGCAATATTGGGATAGGTCACCCCCTAAGAAGGTCTGATACTTCACCCTTGTGAGCATCGCCTAGATGCAATGAATGTGAAGTGATCCATTCATTCTCATGAGAGATGGGTTCTTGTGAACCACTTCTCTTGAAACATAGATCAATGAGTTTGACTCAAAAATTACATGGTTGAATCCTGATAACAATATCACAAATAAAATAACTTTTAAATTTATTAAAAAAATCAGATAATATGACTTTCTTAATCAACCTTCAAGATATAATTGCACTAGTAAACAGTAAAGATATTACTAATTATTGAAAACTGGGTGAAGACAAATAATTTGTCTCATATTCAACTTTAAGCTAATTGGCAGCAAATACATACCAGGAGGTCCTAGAAGTAGAGTCATGGAGCCCGGCATTATGTAACCATCTATATCTTGTAAAATTTGTACATTTATTGTTTTGCTTTTCTTATACAAACTTTTGAATGGTCCCAAAAAACAGCCAAGAAGCTTTTTCCCAAAGGTTTCATAACCAGGGCTAGGAAGTTCAACAGTAGCACTGTATTTTAGTCCAGAAAATTTCACAACCTGCATTATAAGAAAGGGGATTTTTCCCAAAATTGGTGTCAGAAAGTTCAAATTCAAAAGGCAGGACAACAATTGTTAGTTTTCCTCAATTCTCTTGTATAAATGAGGAAACCTACCATCTAGAAGTCTATCTCTACTCTAAAACAGCAAGACATCATATATTTATGTGGAATTGGAATAAAATTACGATTTGAAAATGCAGTATACAGCTCTAACACATCTTAAAACAGATTTATATTTTCATGGCTCTAAAACTAACTGCAGTATTGTCATAGGATCAGTAATTGATATTCAACCAGAGCAGATTCCACACACTCCCCTCCCCCCCCTCCCCTCACCTCTAAAATTCTATATTCAAGAAGTAATCATCCAATATAGCAAAAACATGTTTAGTCTACCATGTTATCCATATCATATATTTCTAGGAAGATGCTACTAGTATCCATTGAGGAATTGGTGGATTCAAGTTTATTCTACCATGTTATCTATATCACACATTGTCTAACAAGATGCTATTGAGGAATTCTATATTTTCCAAGAAGATGGTACTAGTAGTAGTACCTGCTGAGGAATTGGTGGAGTAATCCGAGAAACATTAGAGAGATAGTTAATAATTCCATCTCTCATAAGATAGTCCATACCAAGCAGTTGTTCCTTCCTAAGACCCTCTTCCAGCCCATGTTCTTCAGACCCAGATTTTGAGGCATTTTTCAAGTGTCTAAATGCTTTGTCAGCCTCTTGAGCCAATCCATTCTTCTCCAAAGCTTTGTACAACTTCATTGTAAGATCTTTGAGATTCTCAGAGGATGTGCCCTCAATCTTCAAGCGGACTTCAGCAGCAGAACATCCCATTATCCCAGGCATCCTTTTTCTTGTCAAAGGTGTTTCAGATCCCCTGGCAGGCACCATGATAACTTCACCATTTCTGTTTGGAGTATTACAACCAAAAACTCTTGGTGAATTCATGGATATTCCACTTTGTACACTACAAAGACTATTTTCACTCATTTCTGAAGGAGCATCATTCATAGCTGGGTCATTCTCAGCTAACCACACAGGTCTTGGAGAATTTTTTTCCCTTACAAAGCTTGTCCAACCCCTACCCACACTACCCATCTTAATTTACTGAATACAACAGATATGCTTAAGCACTTTTATAGTCACTTCTGCTGCAATGGAGTTGAGACATCAAATGCATTGAATTCTCATAGCTTCTTACATTTCCTCTGTGTTTGCTTCTCTTAAATATTCATGCAAGTTTTGCCACCTTAACGTCATTGCTGAAGTATATTATACAGTTGTTGAAGACCCAGTAAGAACATGATAGAATATAGAAGGTTAAATATGAAAATTTATATCTTCCATTAATGGTAGATCTGTATGATGTTTAGCCGGCAGCTGGAGTCTGTCTCCCCATATCTGGCATTTCCACCATTGAACTCCACGTGGAGAATAATCCTGTAAAAAATGAGATATTGGTTGTCATTTAACTCAACCTTATATTATATTTTATGTCTTCCAATGTTATATAAAAATAAAGTCAGCTCTGAAAATAAGGTAGGGATCTCAATCAAAACGCAAGCTGGTCTCCTCAAATTTCATAATATTTTATTTCAGAAATGTACTTAAAAATATGTATTGAGAAAACCGGAAGCATAGCCTGAAAAAAAGGATATGGCTGGCAGTGCAGGGGATGAGATTTGGCTGCAAATCCCAATCAGGCAATTTATATATATTAGAGGTACTTAAAAAGAGTTCCCCATGAGTTAAAGTATAAACTTGCAGGGTTCAAATTTGATGGTTGAGTGATGCTTACTAGGTATTTTGTTGTAAAATATAATTAAAGTTTTAGTAAGATTTTAGCATAAGTGTATTATATAAAAAAGGAGATTTGCCATATGAAAAGGGATATTTCAGAATAAAAATATAATAATATTTTAGTGAATTTTAAGATAATTTAAATGTAGATCCTTTTATTAAAATATTAAAACATTGGTGGACAAGACTATCAATCTAATATTTATAGAAAATAGGTCTTTAACCATTGAAAATGTTATTTACAAGTTCACTTATTATTTTTGAGAAAAATTAAAATAATGTAATATTATAAAATGTCAAACCAAATAATATGATTTTTTTAATTGAGGTGATATATATATATA
>MU227221.1:94264-122473 GCA_018584345.1 Thuja plicata
CGAGCTTTGTTGGGGGTCTCTCTCTCTCTCTCTCTCTCTCTCTCTCTCTCTCTCTCTCTCGTTTCTCTTTTAGGTTTCTCTGTCGTCTGTGTGCACTCTAGACACGATTAATATGTTGCTAATGTGTTTCTAGTGTGTTGTGATTGTACCATGGGCCAACACCCTCTTGTTGCCTCTTTTTTATCAAAAACTTTGAGTTACTCTTCATCATTTTTTTATATAATCTTCCACTATTTCAAAAATAATTGTACCATGAAGAATCACAATTTAATAATATTTGAAACTACTTTAATGTTTTAAACTCCTCTTTGTTAATTAGATGTCTCACCTCTTCCTTGTATATACTCAATTATATGGATCTTAAATTGAATAGCATATTCATCTTTGTAGCCAAAAAACAACTTATGGGAAGATTTGAGATACATGTTCTCAAACATAAAGAACAAATTAAATTATTTAGATTTATTATCTATTACAAATTAAATTATTAATATATATTATGACCGTAATTCATTTTTAATTTATAAATTTATTTTATACACACAATTTTATCAATACATTAAATTGGTAGTGGCATTATATTATGTTACATAATATACTATTTTTTGATGACATTAAGTTTTGCCATTAGTATACTTAAGTGAAAAACATGATAAAGGTCACCGGTATAGGCATAACCGACGGACATCACACTGCATACCCGACGAGATAACAATGCTTGATATGAAAATGCTAAGTATAGAATTGCCCTACGAACACTGACAAGTGTTGAACCGATGACAAAGCGTAAAGGACATCACTGACGAAATAGTTTTTGGTACATTGCCGACGGATCCAAAAATCACCAAACTAATGGTACAGTTTGGTGATCATCGCCGACAGAGCAGAAAAGGCAAGGAACCCGATGAACAGTACAAAATAGGAACACCGACGGAGCAGAAGACCGATAGAGCAAAGAATGAAAGAAGACCGACGGACTGACAGAGCAGCCCAACCATCAGAACTGACAGTCAGTTACAGAACCCGCAAAAAGTGGATCTGACTGTCCATGTCAGATAAAACATTGTAATTATATTTATAGAGTTTTAATTTGTTTTAAAACATTACTTGAGGGTCAAGCAAGTATATTGTAAATGTTTTAAAGCATCCTAACAGATCTAAAACATAATTAACTAAAGATCAAGGTCAAGTTGTAAACCTTGGATCTAAAATTAATTTGAAAAGCGTGAATCAAGAATGGACCTAGAAACTAGTATATATAGATGTTCAGTCATTTGTAATAAGTAATGATTTGATAAAGGGTTGTAGCCACGAAGAGCATCTAAGTAGTAGAAGTGAATTCATGCAAAGTTCAGAAATAGATCATATCAGTTCTCAAGAACACAGACAAGGCTACCGATGAGCAGAGACAAGGTATCATTCAATCAGTCAAGGTGATTACATATATATTGTAAGATTTATAGGATCTGTTATCAAAAATTAGAGATTGCATATACTATCAGATCAACATTTATAATGTAGTTGCATTCTAACAAGTGCATCACATCATAAATCCTTTAGTAGAAGGTGGACTTAATAGTTCTTCACAAATCTCTTAACAAAGTGCACACCTAATGGTGTTGCTAAAGATTCAAACGAAGTAGATCCTAATAGGTCTCCACTCTAATACTCCTAACAGGGTAGATCATCAGAAGTGATCAAATTGTAATCCTTAACCGACTCCCTTCTTATCTGTAGATAGTGAAGTTTTGTGGGTGACATCCCCACCGCAATTTTTACTTCCTAACATGAGTTTTCTGCAATATCATATCTTGTGTTATGTGTTATTTACTTTCATGTATGTTTCTTTAATGTTTACACATGTAAGGAACTTATGTTATGATTTCACATACATAAAGAAAGATGAACAGATAGATAGGTGAATATACAAATCTGATGACACAAAGGTTAATGGGCCAATCACATAAAAAGTTTTAGAGGTACTGATTCACCCATCCCCTCTCAGTACATCATTCCAGTAATTCCAACAATTGGTATCAGAGCTAAGTCTCTTTCTTGAAAATCTTAAAGACTTAAGAGAAAATATCAAGACAATGGAAAAGTACAAACTGGACAAGACTATTGCAAATGAGCAGTTACAAATTCAAATTTACTATGAGCAGTACAAAGAGGTGAGAGTAAGCATGAGAAATTTGCTTGATGAAAGAAAGATTATGGCAACTAGGCTTAATGTGAAAGATTATCAAGAAGAGGAGATCCCAGATTACTTCAACTCAGCTGAATCAACAGCAAGCAAAGCATCAGACACATCGGTACAAGAAATCACAAGTCTACAAGAGGTCAATCTACATCTAACAGAGAAAATCAAGATGCTGCAAATCGGTCAAGAGACTCAAATGGTAAAAATGATTGATGTCATGAATGATTCAAGAAAATATGAATCGGAGAGAACATTGGCTATTGATGACAGGAGGAAAATTATAGAGAAGCTAAAAGAAAAAGAATCATAAATTCAAAGACTTACTGATCATCACCATGATATTACCAATCAAATTATTCTTACGAGTCAAGAAGAAAACAGATTAAATACTGAACTCATTGAAAGAATACAGATCATCGGTGAGCTAAGAGAAGAAAATGAAAAGCTAAAGAATGAAGTTAGAATTCAGAATCAGCACAATGAATTAATCAAGAAAGTTGAAGATAGCAATAAAAGAATGGATGATTTTCTTGACAGACAAAGAAGATTCAACAACTACACAGGTATAGGGTACACCGACAATGGAGAGTCATCTAATCAATCAGATCAAAGGAATGTTTATGCAACTCCAAGAACCAAGAAGCTGTCATGCAATCACTGTGGAAAACCAGGCCACACCTCAAACATTTGCAGAAACAAAATGAAAGGTATTCCTCAATCACAATCTACTTTCATTGGTAGTTGTTACAAATGTCACAAGAAATGACACAAGGCATTTGAGTGTAGATCCAAGGTGACAAATACAAAGAAGGAAACCTACATGGACAAGTACTGTCCTACCTGCAAAATGAATGGACATACACATCAGGAGTGCTGGAAAAAGAACAAGAAAGCATGGACACCAAAAGAACCTGATAATGGCTATAAACTGACAAGAATTAGTAACTCATATGTTTGGGACTATAACACATGGGTGAACTGCACAACATGTGGAAGGTATGGTCATATTTCTACCAACTGTATGATAAAATGGACTAGAAGACCAAGAGGATGGACCAATCCTGATATGGCATGTTTACATTGTCATATGGTTGGACATGTGATAAAATATTGCAAAGACCAACTGACAGACACAAGCACTTATCCCAATGGAAACACCATTGATGACATCAAGAAGATGAGAAACAAGATGTGGAGAAAAGATACAAACACTGAAGGTGTTGGAACAAGCAATTTAAATGATGAAACCCCATCCAATGGATCTGGTGGCATCACTATTCCCAACTAAGTTGCACAAGTAAGTATGGAACTGCATTATGACAAGTTATATTATGCATCAGTTCCATTAAACATTGGTCATATTGACAAAATTAGCATTATTGAAGATGCACTATATTGTTACTTGTAATATTATTGAAAAACAATTCCATCGGTTAATGGGTACAAATAAGCATTGGTGAACACACACAGTAAAGTTGACACTACTTACCGAAATGTATCGGGCATTACACAAAAGCCAAGTCGCTAAGTGTAACCGACAGAGATCGGTGATCTTTGAGCTGACAGAAGTTGTCATCGCCATTTTACCAACAATCATCGGTGAAATCACCAAAGCTGCTAGCTACCTTGAAACTTTGTGCCTACATCGACGATGTTATTTATGCCTCAACCAACGAACTTATTCTTTGTATACTGACGAGTTGTTGGGCATTAATGACAACTTAGTGCACAAAAGTTATAAAAGCGCGATGGAAGAACTCATTTCGCACCCATGATTTTTGAGCAAGAAAGCAAAGCTAAGCAGAGCGATTGAAGAGAAGATTGAAGTGCGACCTCAACAAGATTCCAACTCGACTCAATAGATTCACAAGTGATCACAGAGATTCAGTAAGTACCTACAATCACCGACCGCACTGTTTAAGTTATGAAAAGCCCTAAATTTCAAAATACGATGGCATCTACTTCAGGAACAGCAAAAATGAAAGAGGATAAGAAGAAAATGATTAATCTTATTAGCAATGGTACTTGTGTTGAACCTAAATACAAGTTACACCCATAAATTGCATTGCAACTTGATGATTCTGGAGCATTCTCTAGAATCCCACCTAGGGTTTTGTTGGTAGAGGACGTAAGGTCCTATATACATTGCAAGATCTCAGAATTAGGAGATATATACATTGTAACTTAATAAAATCAGACTTTTAACTTGTTGGAAATGATAGTACAGTCATATAAAATGACTTTCAATGCATTGGATGGAGAGACAAATGATTTTAGATTGCTTACTATTCCAACATAAACTCAAAAACTAAATCAATAATTATTTAAACCATCAAAAATGCATAGAACATCAAAGTTGCAAATTTAAACTTATATCTTATTGATATTCCTGTTATAGTCCATACACTCCAGCCACATGTCTGAACAATAGAGTCCCCATTACAAATAGGCATCCAAATCTTAACTTCCCCAACCTATTTCAATCAGTTTGAGGGATTAGTTAACTGTTTAGACAATAGAAACTTCATTTCCCTCCTAAATGGCTATTAGCCATTAGTTTTCAAATATTTGAATTTTTAAACTTTAAAAATGCTTTTAAACCTTTGTAAATTGGAAATTAAGAACTCCAAAGGTTGTCAAACACCTAGGAGATTTATTTAAAGCCAAACTAAACCCCTAGAATCTCCTAAACACATTGGGACACTAATGGTCCA
This sequence comes from Thuja plicata, assembly GCA_018584345.1. NCBI lineage: Eukaryota > Viridiplantae > Streptophyta > Pinopsida > Cupressales > Cupressaceae > Thuja > Thuja plicata. The sequence goes on from MU227221.1 coordinate 99,179, forward strand.
AGTTACATTCATTTAATCCTTTCAAGGATATAACTTATTCTTAATATGCAAATGTCATTTCATAACGTCAAATCATTATAGGAGCCAATATACTATATTTGATATGTTTTGCACCACCTAGGATCCTTTTGATCTCCTTGGACCCCTGATTTCCATTAGGTGCCCTCCATTCCTTCATAGTCTTCGTGGTTTGATTCATGGTCTTCATGTTGGTCCTTGGTGCTCCTGTCCTTGGTGCTCCTGCACCACAACCTATGAAGAGTTTGAAATATTTTAGAATATATAGATATAAAGAACACTAATTAGTGCATATTTACATTCTACTAGTAGTTAATACTATCACATACCTTATTTTCTCATTTGGTGGTGCAATTCCTCTTTGAGTATCCCCTTTCTCCTTTGCATCCAAAATGAATTCATTCCAATGCCTCACTCAAATAAAGGGAGGATGTTCGTACTTTGGGTTGTGGACGAGACTCCTATATGAGTCCCTCACAGTCTTAAGATGTTTGGCAGCTTTTTCTAAAATTTTCTTCTCCTCAAAAATTTTATTACCAAACTCATGCTCTAAATCTTTTATGAGTTGTTCTTTTAATTTTTTTCTTGTAAGTTCCACCTTTTGAGAAAAAATACAAATTGTTAAATAGAAAAATTAACTAAAGTTGCGTACCTTGAATATAGTAAAAGAAATGGAATGAAAGGAAAAATATTGTACCAATTAATGATATGAAATAAAAATAGTGGGATAGGGTTAGTTCACTTATGATGTTCCACCTTGTACGTATGGTGGGCCCGAATATCTTTAATATCAAGTCATGAAGTGTTTTATAAAAAGAATCGTTCCCTGCAAAAATGTCATGTGATCATCAATCCAAAACTTGTAATGAATAAGTAAATTACAATTACAATATAAATAATAATAATTTTAAAGTACCTGGAGGCTTAAGACATTTTAAAGGAATCAATTCTTTATCGTCTATCAACAATGACGTCTGCATAACTCACATGTTAGAAACACAGGTAGATCCAGGAAACGATGGTGAATTATCACCAATACAGGTACTCTGATCTATATCTGGCATAGTAGTCGCTGGTGTATCTCCTACTACATAAAATTAATCCACTATGAGATGCACCCAAGATTAAAGTACAAATTATCATATCATAATTAACACAAAACCAAATATGGAAAAACAAGGATTTACCAGGCATAGACTGTGAAGGCATCGATGTTTTCATGCTCCTTGTTGCCGACATTGCACTCGAAAATCTCAGATGGTCGGTCCTTCTAGGAGGAGTCATTTGCACTTGATGACCTGAACAATAAATTGTAAGAAAAGACATTCTAAAATAATAAAAGTAAGAGTAGCTTTCAATATTGTTTGAGTGAATATTTTCTTAGAAATTTTGAATTAGTTGTAATTGTACCTTTTCTTATAGTTGTATCTACGATATCAGTAAGTCCAATGAAAAATGTACACTTCTAACCAGTAAGTCCAGTGAAGTTTTTGAATGTTCCAAAGAAAAAATTCCTTGTAACTTGTTAACTTAAGGATTATTTTACCTAAGGTGGGAGTTCTGCTAGTACCAACCTCACCGTGATGTCCATGACCAGGTACTTGGGCAAACAAAAAAATCCTATAACAAGAATGCATACATATTTTAGCTCATGATTTAAAAGAGTATAAAATATAACCCTTTATTGAAATTTTGTTATAACTAAAGATTCATTACTGCTTACTTGATAACAACATGCTTACGACATCAATTCAGTTGTCCTCTTCACCATATCCTCGGTTCGATTTGGATCCTCCAAAATTTTCTTAATTTCTGCAATGAATTTTTTAAATTTTTTCTTCACCATATTTACAGGGTTAAGGATATCTGCCTCATCCATATCTATAGCTATTTCCTCTGTTGTTTCAGGTTCTTTTCCCTTATCTTGAACATCAATTTGTGACAGGAATATCACTAAAAATATCATAATAACTCCAAAACCCTAAATAAAAGAACATAATAATATAACATTTTTCAACTATCTAATTTGTACAATTACAATAAGGTTTACCTTTGCTAAACAATGGGTGGGTGGAGCATCCTCGTATCCTCTATCATGTGGGGGATCCATGTCGTCCTATGACAAAGATTAAATATAAAAACTTCAGCGAACTGAAAGCAATAGACTTAGCAAAAAAAACTTATTAATAAAATGGTATATTGGAGTCATAAACTTGAGGTTAGTTTAAATGCTATACAGTACTTACCACCCCCATGATAGTACCTTTGTGTGTATCTATGTGATTCAAATGGTAATCTATTAGCAGTTCTTCCCCTGCACTTATTGATTTTATTGCACATATAAAAACATGATTCCCCTCACGCGCCTCAAATATGCATTTGGGTTGCTTATTAGTTGACACAGGTCACGTATTATTTATGAAACCCACAATATTTCTTGTTGTTTCTGGTCTCTCATCAATGTACATAGAAAATCTTTTACTTTGATCATTTTCTTTCCATTGTATATAATTTGTTGATAGTGCATACCTACACATACTTTTTTTTTATATTGAACAATCCTCCATTGATCATTGCAATTGTAACAAGGTCCGACAAACTCCATCAATTCAAAAACTTTGTTGTAAAATACCTTTATCCCATCCATGGAAAATAGGCTCAAACCATGTAATGAGGATGGAGCTATGTGATATACCCTCTTGTTAATACAAAAATTAGTGTTAATTGGAGGTAGCTCCTTGGGTACCCATTCTTTCTCAAGATGTGTGTACCGAAAGGGCACCTTGATTTCGCCTTTGGTCTCGTCATCATAAGAACATTTCCCCCTTCAGCAAGGAAAAATTTCTTGCGTTTATTGAATTTTTTTCTAATCTTTTGACCTCTAGTTGATCTCCCTATTTTAGTCATACTACATGTCGAACTTTCATCTAGCATTCCCGAATTTCCCTCATTCGAGGAAGATAGATCTGACAAGTACCTATTTGGTGGTTCCTGCAATCTATCAAATGAGATATATAGTTGGTAAGGAGTGAGATATTTTTCTAAATGAGGATAATGTTGATGAAGTCGGCCATAAAATTGATGTTGAGGGTAGTACTGTTAAATCATGAGCAAGTCAATACCTTATTATTAAACCACTCAATAAAGATGGGCCTAAAGAGAAAGAAAGCAATTAATAAACTATTTCTATATGGTGTATTGACTTATACATGTTGATCCATGTCATTGTGCAGGATCCTCATCAAAGGGGTTAAATTTCCTGCATATGTGAATCATTTATCTTAAGTTAGCTAAAAATTACATGATACATATGCTACAAATTATGTAGAAGACAACATGAACAATATGCAAGATCGTAAACATGAACAAATTACCTTTACCTTATATATGGAATGCAAGATTGTCAACAGAAGGGGTGACGATGTGTGTAATCAATTGCCCATTTCCAGAAAGGTTGAAAATCAAACAAAATATATACATGTAATCAACAACAATTAATTGAGCATCATAAGAAATACATTGGTAATCATAAATCACATATGTTGTAATCATTAGAATTGAACACAATGAATTAATTATACCATGTCATTAGAGTTGAATACATCAATAAATCAATATTAAATATATATACTAATCAATATAAATATATAAAAATAATTAAATCACAAACCTTGTACATTTCAATCATGTCATTGATCATATTCTTCATCCATCTCATCATCATCATCATCATCATCATCATCATCACCATCATCTTCTTCTTCATCATCTTCAGTATCTTCTTCTTCCATCACATTATACTTTGTTGGTCTTCCTCTTGGATCATGTCTAACAACAAATGACCAACCCAGTTTATGTGGAACCTCTAAGTAAAACACTTGCTCACATTGGCTTGGAAGAACATAGGGCTCATCTCCAACTGGCTCAAACTACCTTGTATTAATCATTGTAAATCCATTATCATGTTGAATAGAAGTTCTATCAGGATCATTTTGATTCATTTATAGCCTGTACCATTTGACGACAAATAGAACTAATTTGAAGGAGTTAAAGTTGCACTCAAGTATATCATCCAAGATTCCATAGTATCGATTTTGAGATTGTTGAAGATGTATGTTGTTTCTAGATGAAATATTAGTGACCTCAAAGACTTCACTTATCCCAGAATCACAATTTTTCTTCGTGTCATCCAACTTTTTTATGCGAAACTTGTAGCCATGATAGTACATAGCTTTGTGGTGCTTGACCTGCAATTTTTCAAGCGTGTGAAAATTATTTGCATCATGAGTTGATATGAAACATATGGGTCATGATCATTAATAAATTTTTACGTACCTGTCTACTGTTAGAGTAGTCATATTATAGCTAATAATTAATTTATTTAATTATTAGTCTGTTATACTCTACGCTTAAGTTAAACTTAGGCATCTCATTATTCTTTAGGGTTTTCACCTTTAGGGTTTCGGTATCCTTTTATAAGGATTCACCTCTTTGCATTTTATAGTTTTTTTTTTCACATCTCATTGTAACATCTTGAAACATATTGTTAATATATTGTTTTCTTGTGCATATGATGTCTCCTCTGGCTTTTTGGCCTCCATAGTTTTTCCTGTCTTCTGTTGTACTTTGCTTCTTCCATGTGACAGGTTTGCATGCAGGTGTTCTTGGGAGATTAGGATTTCTACCTAATCTAACATCTACCTCTTAAACCATATGCTAGATCAATTACCATTGTCGTAACATTGGAATCTCCATTACGATGATTCCAATGGAGATCAAAGAGTAGATATAAATCTAGGGTTTCAAAATCATACACTTAGCAACATCCAATATCCTAAAAGCTTGTCTACAGTTAAAAATAAATAAGAAAAGAACTCTAGAAACCCTAGAAAGTGTAGATGAAATCCTAAAACCAAGATGCAATATGGAAATTCACCCTTCCAATTGGAGATGCCAATGCCAAGGTAGAGACGCTAATGTAGACCAAAGAGAAAATAAAGAACTAAGGTTTGAGAAATTTGAAATTTAACCAGCATACAAGTTCAAAAAAAACCTATACTATCATAAACCAGAAAGTAAACACCCTATAAATATTAGAAAGTACAGATAGGAGCCCTAAAACCAAGATGTAAGATGCAAAACTATTTCCAAACAGAAACACAAATGTCAGGGAGGAGACGCCAATGTGTAGAAACACCAATGCAAAGACGTAAATCTATAGAGACACAAATGTTGATACACCTTTGTATATGTGGAGATACAAATTCGGTAGTCTAAATTAAAATAATGAAAATTTTAAAAAAAATGAAGCTAAATCAGGACGTGGGTCCCACCGGGTGTGCCAAAATATATGCAGTTAAAATCATGTTAATGTGTTGCAAGCTAAAACATGCAAATTTAGTCAAAAAAAATATCCAACCTACACTAAACATATCCAAAATAAACTCAAAACACACTAAAATTTTCACCACAACCTCCGATGAGCTAAAACAAGGGCACCCAATCAACCTTGTTTGATTTTCTCTTAGATAATTTGTGGGTGTTCTCTCTCAACACAATGTAATAATATCACTATAATTGTTACAAATAAAATCTAAAAAGGATGGATGAATGAAGAATATGAGAACAAGTATAAGGAACTTGCCCCAAGCTTCACCAAATGAAAATGCAAAGATTGATCCAAAAGATGAAGAATGCAAAATTAAAATAGAATGAAAGATGCAAGATTAAACTAAGAAATAAAATGTAAGAGTGAGCTAAGAATGCAATGCAAGATCAAAGCCAAATAGATTGATTCCATTGCCTAAAATGTAATATCTAGATTAACTAATGCAAGTACTCAAAAGAGCTAAACTAGAATGAAAACTAAAAAGTTCTCAAATGCTCCAAAATGAAAGTGCTCAAGAATGCTTTAGCTTATAATAGTTTCAAATGAGGAGTGAGGCCTCCTTTTTATAGATTTTTGAAAGGGTTAGGTAGGTTTTTGGATTGGGTGAAGGAAATTAAAAGGAAAAAGGGATGAGTGGATAGGATTAAGAGGTGGAAGGGAATTGTTGACTTTTCAAGTGGGAGAGATCAAATGAAGAGATGAATGACAAGTGGAATGTGGAGAAAGGTTTAGGAATTGATCCATGTGATTGCACATGATTGGCTAAAATGAAATGAAGAGGATTAATTAATTTAGAAAATAAACAAAAGTGCTTATTTAATAAATAGAGAAATAAGCTTAGATAAAAGGCTTAATTAAATAAATAAGAATTTATTTAATTTTAGAAAGAAAAGGATAATGAATTATTTAAATAAATATGAACATTTATTTAAATAATAGATGAAAAGGCTAATGTATTAATTATATAAATAATTTAATCAATAGAGGAATTAGGGAATTTTTAGGTGTCTACAAGTACAGGTCACCCTTGGTTATAGGTCAAGGTCACCCTACACCTAAACTGTCCAAAAATCTAAAATCTAAATGTCTAACGAGAACTATAACCCTAAATCAGTCAAATACGAACCCAGAAACTTAAAAACTTGCAAATTCGCTCCTACACACAAGAAAAATGGAAATAATTTTGGGGGAAGGGGATTTCCTTGGCCAAGCCCCCATTTAGGATTTAACCTTGAATTAAAATAAAAGAATGTAAAAACAAGGCAAATGTAAATATTCACCTTGCTTGTCAAACCTTTACGGATGGATTCGAATCTGCTATCCGTAAAGATGTATGAATGCTTGTATGTAGAATATAGGATGTTGGATATCTTCACATATGCAATAGATCTACAAGTGCCAAATCATAGATCATGGATGTAAGTATGCTTGAAGTGTTGAATGCTTCTACAATGTTGATGAATATAGGTCTCCTCCCTTGATGGCCAACTCCACTATCTCCAATGAAGAAAGAAGCTATATCTACGGAGGGAAATGCATTTTCGATTGAATGAAATGAATGCCTTCAATGAATCCTTGTTTTTCTTAAACTCCTTGAATGCACCTTGAACTTGATGGCTTGATCATGTAATTGATCTTCGTAAAAATTGGATTTATTATTGTATTTGTGGATCCCAAATGAAGTGAGTAGGCCTATTTTTATACCAATTTTGGGCATAAAAATAAAAAGGGTCGACTGCACTAGGTGGGAAAAAGGTGAAAAAACCTCAAAATGGGCTCGGGTTCCAATGAAGGAAATGCCTTGGGTACAGGTTGACCTTGACCTATACCCCTTGGTACAGGTTGAATTCAACCTATACCCTAGGTATAGGTCAACTTCAACCTATACCCTAGGATGCACAATCCCCAAAAAAAGTCTTAGGATCTTGGGGGTGCAAAAGAAATGGTAAAAAACAAACAAAAACTAAGGATAAGGTAGAAAATCAAGCATAAATGCATCCATTTTCTAGGAGAACACTAAAATGGGGCCTAGAAAGATCTTTGAGCTTCCAAATTAATGGGTGCTAAATTTAAAGACCGTACACAAGTGAGATACACTCTTTAGGAAGCTCTAATCCAAGTTCATGGAGTATCCAAAAGCGACATATGGTGTTGTTTTGTTCATCATGTATAGATGAAGATTGGGACAAGTGTGAGTCAAAGGAGTGGGTCAATAAATGGTGTACATGAGCTTTGAGCCCACTTGAGACATATTGTGCCCTAGCAACACTACAACTAACGGAAATGGAATCATCAATTGAGTTTGACCGCTTGTTTGATCTAGTGCAACCAAGTAAATTGTCCACATATAAATAATCTCAAATTTAGTATTTTATCCTAGCTATTCACTAAATTAATCTCTTCATTATGCTTATATCATTGCCAACCATTTTTTGGGTTTTATTGCACCTGAAGACAATGAAGAAGGAACATATTATTGTTTTTCTCGCTATGTGGAGGCAAAAAATAAATTGGATCACTCTGTTATAGATGGTGAATAATTATAATACCCTATAGGAGTAGTGTTTGTTACCGGTGTGTGGCTCAAATGGTATTGTATGGCTTAGACGATATCGTATGAAGAACCCTAGGTTGTGGTTGTTCGAGGATTGGGAGACACATAGGAAAATTCTTCATTTTTCCAACCTTGTTGATGCATAAAATGTCCATTTGATCAAATATGAAGGTAAACAACATGATAGGACTCTTTGGAAGGTTCATGAGTCAAACCATGAGGAAATACTTGAGATAATAAAGGGTAGGACATATCCAGTTGGTTCATTGGACTGAATGTGAATACCAAAAATTGTAATGTCAAATTTATTTGAATGCATGTACATATGACATGTATATTTGTAAAAATAAAAGTTACATTAATATATAAAGATGAATATTTGTGTGTCCAATTTTTAAAATTTTTATCTCTATTTCCCCTAGAATTTTTCCTTGCAAGGAAATCACCTCGTTCTCATGCATGTACATATAACATATATATTTGTACAAATCAAAGTTATATTAGTATCATTAAAATACAAAGATGAATATTTGTTTGTCTAATTTTCAAAATCTTTATCTATATTTCCTCCAAAAAAATGATTTGCAAGGAAATCACTAGGTTCTCATGCATGTACATATGACATGTATGTTCATATATATGGTGAAATGGTGATCAATGGAAAACCACCAATTAACACATGTACATTGGAAAGGAACCCTAAAACGTGATACCTTTTTGGAGTAGATATGATCAACACAACCCAAGTGGATGTAGGGATGCTAATGCATGATTTAGTCTTGAGAGATATGATAATTTTAGGATCCCTTTTCATGTGTGTAGGAATGATAGAATAGGAAGGTAATATATTTGCAAATAAAGTAAAGCAATAACTCATGTAATGATAAACAACAAGATATTAGATCTAGTGTACCAAAGTAAGTGCTAAAAAGGAAGAAGGATGATGAAGAACTCACCTCGAAGGCTAGTAGAGGAGGCAACTTCACATCTGTAGAAACCCTATCAGACTGCGCTAAAATTGGAAATAGGCTGGGATCTGAAAAGCTACATGTTGGAGCTCTCTGCTATGAAAAAATGAGTGTTGTAGGAACAAATCAAACCTGGTTTGACCTATACCTTGGAGGTCTGAATCTAGAGGTCTCGGGGCTATGAATGATACGACACTTCCAGATCTGCAAATCTAAGCCTAGAAGTCCACAAATTTTTACCTGCACACAAGAGAAGGGGAAATTTTTGGGGGAAATGGGATTCCCTTGGTCAAGCCCTCATTTAGGAATTATCCTTGAAATGAAATACGTAAACCATGTAAAACAAGATAAATGTAAGTATTTACCTTGCTTGTCCAACCCTTGTGGTTGGATCCAGATCCGTTACATCCACAAAGATGTATACTTGCTTGATTGAATTTTGAGTTGTAGAATGTCTTCACCAATGCAATAGATATAAACTTTCCAAATCATAGATCATGGATGTATGCATGCTCAAAATGCTTGAATGGGTAAGAAGAGGAATGGATGGAAGATAACCTTCAAATTTTGGAGCCAAATCCTTTCTTTCTTGAAATCACCTTAGGCTTGAATGCTTGCATGTAGATTATAGATCATGAATGAATACTCTAGATATAATGGATCTCTTGAAATCATAGGTATGTCATGGATGGAAAAATGAAGGGAAGAGGCCTCCTATTATAGATATTTCAAGATTCAATTTTGCGGAGACTAGCCTCTCTGGGTGGGAAGATGAAAATAGTGTACATCGGGCCTGAAACATACCAAATTTAAACCCTTGAGGTATGGGTCGAAAGTGTTTCAACCTACACCTGGTATAGGTTGAACTAGGTTTAACCTATACCTAGAAGGGAAAATTTTGAGGCTGAATTTGTGGGGTCCAAGAAGTATTAAGCGACTCAGAGAAAAACATAAAGAAAAGTGGGAAAATAAATCATAAACACATCCAAATCAAGGAGATCAATAAAATGGGGCCAATAGGTCCTAGAGATTCCAAATTAATGGGTGTTAACTTTCTAGACCTATACATTTATCCCCCACTTTAGCGGGAGTATGAGACAAGATCATACTCATGGTAAAGTAGGTCAAATGCATAAGATGATCTCACCAAAGTTAAGGACAAGGAAAACACCAAGCCCCAAAGTGACTTAAGTCCTCATCAAGTCCAAAACTAAGATAGGAGAGAGAGAGAGAGAGAGAGAGAGAGAGAGAGATTCAAAATAATTAAGGTCTTCTAGAAGAAAAAATAGAGTTTTGAGAGGGGGATAAAGCACTAAATTCTTCCATCAAACTACTATGAAAGACATGTCAAGGAATATGATCTAAGGAAGCTAATAATAGAAGATGGCTCGGTTATTGAAAAGCAAGAAGGCATTGCATCAGTTGTTTCCAAAATTTTAGACCTTAATCAAAATATTCAAGGTAGTAAAGAAAAATGGACAAGGTCCTAGAGGTCATCCGTAGCCTGGTTACCGAAAAGGACTTGAAATTCATGTTGAAACCGATCACTTTAGAGGAAGTTAAAAAGGTGTTGCCTTCTTCTAGGATCATTGGGATATTGTTGCTACAAACATCTTTAACATGGATAGAAACTTCTTTAGATCAAGTAAAATTTTAAACCAATTAAATTCTACTTGTATTGCCTTGATTCCTAAGAAGGGAGATGTCACCTCAATGAATCGTTTTCATCCTATTAGCCTCTGTAATACTATTTACAAAATACTCTCTAAGATGGTGGTCTTTAGACTCAAATCAGTTTTGGACAAATTGGTTTCTCAAAATCAGAAAGGATTTGTTCAGGTCAAACATATGGATGGTGTGCTCACTACCCATGAAATAATATACTATATTCACCATAGTAAAAAGACTAGTATGGTGCTCAAATTTGATATATCTAAAGCTTACAACAAGGTTTCATGGACTTTTTGTCTAAGATTCTTAGAAAAATTGGTTTCAAAGGAAGATTTTTGAGAATATTGGAATCTTGCTATACTGCTCCTTCAGTTTTAGTTTTGGTGAATGGTTCTATGAAAGGCTACTTCTCTTGTGGTAGAGGTTTGAGGCAAGGGGATCCTTTTTCCCCTTACCTCTTTATTTTGTTTGCGGAAGCTCTTGGCAAGAATGTGTCTATAGTCAGGGGTTAATTAAAGGTGTTAATGTTGCTTCCACCCTCCCAGCGGATCCTATCAACAATTTGATGATGACACCATTTTCTTTGAAGTTGCTTCAATAATTAAAGTGAAGCACTAGGTGAGGATCCTAGATGACTATACCACAGCTTCAAGTCAGTTCATCAATTAATCAAAAAGAAAATTATACTTCTTCAATGTTGACCCTAGCTTAACTAGGAAAGTTATCGATATTATCATATGCTAGATGGAGTCCCTCCCTGGAACCTACCTTGATCTCCCCCTAATCTTCAAATCTCCTAATAATACCTTTTGGCATGGAATAATTGAAATATTTCAAAAGAAGTTGGCTGGCTAGAGGGGTAAGTTGTAGAGTCAAGATGGTAAAATCTAGCTCCTTAAAGCACCGCTCAAAATATTCTAGTATAATACCTATCCTTGTTCAAAATGCATGCATCGGTGATCAACCAGATAGATAAAATCCAAAGGAAATTCATTTAGACGATGACTAAAGAAAAAGAAAGGATCGAGCTTTAGTTAGTTGGGAGAAGGTTTTCCTTCCTAAGTCAGGTGGTGGTCTTGGAAATAGGAAGCTTAAGAATTTCAATACTTTCTTACTTGCCAATATTGGGTGGCAGCTCCTTCAGGGATCCAAGGCCTGGACCAATATTCTGAAAGCAAAGTACTTAAGAGGGAATGACCCCCATGTCTTCTTATTCTGTGATGTGCTTCCTAGTGGGTCAATTATTTGGAATAATGTTCTGAGATGCAAAGAGCTGGTGAGAAAGGGAGTGGGTAATATTGTTGGAAATGACAACAACACTCACTTTTGGAATGAGATCTAGAAAAGAGACAAGCCACTGTCTAAGCTAAGTAATATGGATGGGCTCAAACACTCTTGTATATTTGTCATAGGTGAAAAGGTTAAATACTACATCGATTGGAACAAAGGATCCCCTTCCTAGGTTAATATCAAAGATAAAATTGTTAACAATTGCCTTAGAGGCACTAGGTGGCTTCCGGAGTGGAGCATTAGATTGGTTGAGCTTGTCTCTTTTTTCAGGGATTGGTCAGTGTTGAATCATATCTCTTAAGATGAACTAGTTTGGAGACCCTCCTCCTCTGGAGAATTCTTAGTTAAGTCAACTTATTTACTTCTTGAATTTGCTCCTCCTCCCCCCCCTCAGATTAATTGGAATAATATTTTGATTCCTAAGTTGATTCCAAAAATAAATAGCTTATGGTGGACTGCTACACACCAAGATCTTCATGCTTGATAATCTTGCCAAAAAGGGGTTCCAATTTTCTAACAGTGTATCTTGTGTTATAATGATAGTAAAAAAATCAATCACCTCTTCCTGCATTGCTCTTATGCCTCTGATATTTGGACCAAGGTCTTCTCTCATTTTTCTCTCTTTTGGGTGGCTCAAGAAACTTTATCCCTTTTTATAGTTGCCAAGTATGTTTGTTTGTTGAAGCACGAGGTCATAAGAGAACTTTGGGAGCATATCCCTCCTATGGTTGCTTGTGGACTATGGAAAGAAAGAAACAATAGAATCTTCTAGGATTTGTCTAACTCTTCAGGAGAAGTCTTTAATAGTATAAAACATCAAGTTGTTGAAAATATAAAGGTTGCCTCCTTTGGAAACTTCAAGAATATGCCCTCTATTGGAAGTCAAAATTAGACAAAAATGGGGCCTCAATCAGAACTTGATGTTTATTGATTGAAATAGGAAAATATCAAGAATGAACACTCAATGGTGGCCCCCTCCTCAAACTTGGATTAAATGTAACTTTGATGGGTGTTCGAAAGGCAACGTGAAGGTTGGAGTGATTCTTAGAGACTTTTGAGGTAAACTCGTTGATTACACGACAAAATTCCTTGGGACCAGATCTAATAATTATGTTGAAGCAATGACAGCATGGAAAGGTCTTCATATTGCAAACCAAACATGATACAATAAAATTATTGTGGAAGGTGACTCTAAACTGGTAATAGACATCCTTAATGAAGCCAACAATAGTCCTTGGGAAATTTGTGCTCTGTTAAGAGAGCGTCGCACCATCCTCAAGACTTTCTCTTAATTCAAAGCTCAACATATTTACAGGGAGGGAAATCAAGGAGCAGACCTATTAGCAAATGAAGGATTGAAGTTTAAGAATTGGACCCTTTGGAGGGCTAATTTCGTCATGTTGAACATAGACAATATTATTTCGAATGAAGGATTGGCAAGACAACTTATACATTAAAATTATCCACTTGCTAAGGAGGAGGTATAGCAAGATGAGTTGGACCCTGTTAAACCTTTTGGGTTTTGGTTACTCTGGTTTCATCATTGTTTAGTTTTGTTGCTTTTATTTTGTTGACGATTAGATAAGTATGCTCTTCTTTGGTTTTGGGGTGTGTTGGTTTGATTTTGGCTGGAGTAGAATGCCCCTCTCAGCGGCCTTGTTGTTTTGGTGTGTTTTGTTGATATTTCAATTCTGCAGTGCCTAATGTACGAGATCAGAGCCCTTCCCTACTTATCTAATAAAAAACATATCACAATAAATTTCTCACAAAATTAATTTATTTTATAAATATAAATTTGCACATTACTTTTATTATAATTTAAATTCATAAACATCCTATAAAATTAGGATCTTTCTTTTAATTCAAAGGTATTTCCAAAGTGTAGAACTCGGATGAAAGAGATCATAATGTTAAACAAACAAAAAAATATATACTTTTTCGGATAGAGTAACTCTACAAAATAGATTCCATAATTTGGTGGAATCAACAATTAATGATGAGAATTAAAATGAATGAATGATAGACAAATGGAACTTACAAGCCTTTGGCGGATTAAAAATATTTTAAAGGTAACAGCATCAAATGCTTATACCTTTCATTGCTAGTTGTCATTATCATTATCATTATCATTATCATTATTAATATAGATATCCAATATTTTATATAATGTATGATGTGTCAACCATCAACACAAGTACCTTTTATATATTATTTCTCAATTAATAAAGTCAAATATCAATGCTGTCGAGCACTGCATTCAATTGTACATTCTCTTCTTTATTATTATTATTACATATTTAATTTTGTGAATGCTTCGTTGTAAAAGAAGATTGTGTTTTAAATTTTGTGAATGCTTCGTTGTAAAAGAAGATTGTGTATCGTGTATGATAGGAGAGTTGTTGAGAGAATTGAGGAGAATTTTTGTTTCGTAGTTATTCCGTCTGTTCGTAGTTTTGGTAAGCTGTTATTGTAGGATGTAGATTATTTTAATATATTGTTTAATTTTTTTATATTTATGAATTTAAGATTTATATTAATTAAAATATGTATCTCTTAAATGAGATTGTGATTCAGTGATTGTACCTAATTGTTTTTTTTTTTTCTCCTCTTCCTTTCATATTAAGGATGATAATTTCGAACATAATCCTTCTCTCTTGGCATGCATGCAGAAAAGTTTAAAACATATATAGGACTTATTTTTAAGACTGCCTTGAAACATTTTAATATTATATAAAATATTGAATCAAAATAAAACAAATTTACACCGCTGTTAGTACAAACAGTTTTCTGGATTCAGGCAATGATCTCTATGTATAAATTATAATCCAACTCTACCATCATTCTTTACCAATCACTGTTTAACTCGCTAAAGTCTTAACTACATGCAGAGAAGCTTAAACTATGGTTTTAGAGCTTTTATTTCATAGGATCACTCTAGATCATTTTAGTATCATATATACAAAAATTGGATCAAAATAGACTAACACATTTACACATTTGTGTCTTCTAACACTTTCTGATTTCAGCCCAACGATCCCTGTCAAACTCACAATCCAACTCTACAATCATTCTTTACTCATAACTATGAACTCTCTGTAAGATTTTTGACCCAAGTATAAAACCATCACTATTTTACTTCAAATATCATCCACCAATCAAATTGAAGAGTGTCAGAAATGAAACCCTAACAACTATTTAAACACAAAAGATAAAACAGACTCACATACTAATGCATAAGGTTATTGCCATAAATATGTCCCAGACAAATAGATTTTTAAATTTGACTGTCAATTTTTCAATCAAATTTCCAATTAAATTATCAATTTAGAAACGCCTTTTTCATCATGGTACTGAGATTGAAGTTTTTCAGAACATGTTTAATTTCAACTTTTGTTATGTTATTCCAATTGATTTACATACTCCAACTCTTAGTTTATCTATTATTGGAATTAAAATTAATTTCTGAGCCCTAAATGTATTTCTTGAGGGTGCTTATTTCCTTCAGAATGTTTTACCAGTAAGCAAAAATAGGAGTTCTGGATGTGCTATGGATGCCAAAATCGGAGCCTTGAAATTTATTGAATTGCGATGAAAGAATTCTTCTGACACGTGTTGAGATTTTATAACAAAATTGCAAAACAACCATTCAAATTGTATGTTTTTGGGAGCTCAACTCTCTTTCTCTGCAATAGCATAAGAGAAGACCAAACTTTTAATTGTCATTACTATCAAGCAAACAAGCTATCAATCCAGCCTACAATTTTGGGAAAACTTAAGTAGCCGAAGGCCTGCAAATATTTTGAGTCTTCAACAAAACAGGGGAAAAAAGTAGAAATCTACAATATACTGTATGCTGAAAGGCTCCAGTGGTTAGATTTGTGTACACTGTACAAAGATGAAGCAGCAGCAGCAGCAGCTGTTGTTTCAGTGAAATCGAGATCCTCTTGACTGGTAGAGCTCTAGGCGGCCTTTAGCCTCTGGAAGAAGTTTGTCTAGTGTAGGATCTTGCACCAGATGGGGCTGCTTAGATGCCCATTCAAGGGAAGACAAGGCCTCTGCTTTGGCTAGAGCTTCACTATCTCCAACATGGAGAGCCAAGTAGCAGAGCAGAATGAGAGAAGGAATCTGAGAGCCTGAAACACCAGAATCCCCAAAATAAACAAGCTGGATCAAAAATGGAGCTGCACCAGCCTCTATGATTGACCTACAGCGTTCCATATGCAGATAATTTTCTTTGCACCCAAATTTTGTAAGAGCAATTGCAGCTTCTCTGCACACAAAGGGTTCTCTGTGATCCAAGTGCTTCACCAGGGGAGCAATAAGCCTGGTTTCTCGAGCAGGGAAGGTCCGAGCAAGGCACCCAATTGCCTTAATACAAGCCATCAGGACATTCGAATCCTCATCATCTTGTGTAATGATTCTCAACATCTGTTCTACCAGTGCCTTGGCAGCAGGGGAATTGGGCTTTAAAGCAACTCTTCTCAGTTCGCTGTTCTGCTCCGCGACCGCTGTGATTTCCATGACGGCCATGGCCGAATTGTACTGCAAAGCCCCTTCCCCCTTCTCTAGCATAATTGCAAAGCAGAGCAAAGCCTTGGACTCTGTTATGGACTTACAGGTATTTATATTGTTCTTGGCGAGCTTCCAGAGAGCCTTAGCGGCCTCAGCCTTGAGGGAAGCTTTAATGGCAGGATCTTCCCCTGCTCTGCCCTTTAAATTAATCCCAGATAAAGAAGGCAGCCCTAGGGCTGCCGCAGTGTCCTTCTGCAGATGAGCTAGGGTATGAGCATCTGTAACCTTCGAAACCAGGCTTGTCGTAACAAGGGAATGAATAGTTACAGTGGGCTTAGCAGTAACAAGATACTTACTACCCTCTTGAAGGCTCTCAAACGCCAAATGCCCAACCAGGGATCGAATCACACCGCTGTGCGCAAACCGATCTTGCCAGTCCGCCTGCGGCTCATCAGAAAGCATCTCAGAAAGCGCCCAGGCGACTGTGCTCTGAAGCCTCATGTGCCCCTCCTTCAAAACCTTCGCAAACGTAGAGCAAATCCCCTCTTCCATCATTTCCCTCACCCTGTCCGGATCTCTTCCCAAATATCCCAAAGCCCTAGCCGCCGCTTCCTGCCCTTCTCGAACCGCCGCCTCTGTCACAGACCCTGTGCTGCTACTAGCGGCCGCCGCCGCAGCCGCAGATGTATCCTTGTAATTAATGAGCTTCAGCAGGGGCCCGACTCCGCCCTCCTCCACAATCAGCTTCGCATTCCGGTCCGGATTGTCCTTCGCGAGCGAAAGAATCGAAGCAGCTGCATCCGCCTTATCGGACGGGCTTCCAGTATGAAGCCTTGCAATCTGCTCCCAAATAAGCCCTAACATGGGATCATTCGTCGCAATAGGCGGTAACCCTATTTGGGATCGATCATCATCTTCATCATTTGCAGAGACATTCAAGAGCCAGGTAACATCCCCAATCGAACTGTCCAGTAAAAGCCCGATCTTCTTAAACGCCGCCGTGGATGTAATGGCGAAAAGGCGCTTGCGCCTGCATTTGGTCACCAAAACTAGGGCTTTTTCCAAAACTTTGTCGATTTCTTGTATGATCCGCCTGGTGGGCCGCTCATACAATCCTCCTCCGCTCGATGCCCGAACCGCCTGGCGCAAAAGACCAGACAATTTCTGGATTTGCTTCTTCAGATCCATGCACTCCTGCTTAAACGAATCCGCCTCTCCAGCCCTACCACAAACCTCGTCTGCAATCTGAATCGGCCGCGCCAGTAGGGCTTCTACACCCGCCTTTTCCCCCATTCCCACCATAGCCATCGCTGAATTTTTGGGGGTTTTTAATCCGAAATCACAAAGACAAATCACAAAGACTCTTTCTTCAATTCTCAGAATTCACTTATTTCCATTCCCCGTCCCCAATTCAACGCGTCGTGGAGAATAACTAAATTACGGAACTGGAAACGTACATATAAATGTCGTTGGCCGGCTCTGCACGCTTTTCCTGACGTGGGTCCGGCAAAAAAACAGCTGCGAATGAATTGTTCCAGCCCAGCCAATCTATATTCACGCTGCTGCGCTTTTTATACTAAATTTTTGGTTCCAGGCCTGGCTTTGCTGTTGTCGACTCCAGTCTGGAGGGTTTGACCCGGTAAGCGTGTAAACACGCCTTAAATCTCATGTGCAACGTATCATTATAACGCCGCTCATCTCGTCGTCATTTGCTCCCTTCCTTCATATGTTTGGAAATTGGAATGATTCTCCCGTGCGGAATGAATGAATGAAGAAAAGGGTAAATTTAAGTACATTCCTTCTAGATGTTTCCTAAGGTCTTTTCAAAATATTCACCTCGGTATACAGATCGATAGATCCATGCAAAAAGTTGTTGGTAAAGGAACCAGTTGCCCTCAGATTTACAGACTGGTATTGATTTTTTTTTCCCATGATTAGGTATATTTTAGTCAGTTTGCATAGTGATAATGATTTTTTTATCCCATGATTAGGTATATTATAGTCAGTATGTTAGGGCCGGAATAATTTGTTTATTACTTTGAAAAGCTTTGGTAAAAATTGTGTCTTTTTAAATTGACATTTGGAACAATTTTCTCATTCATCTTGACGAAGAAACAAAAATGGAAAGTGATTCAAAAGGTCTATTAAAAAAAACATATACAGTTTCTACTAAAAAGTTAATTCATGGATTTTGAAAAAATATAGGGGACCTAGATTAGAGATTAGTGTAATTTGCAAGTAGTTCCAAATACTAAAATCTTAATATGTAAATCGGATTTTGTCGATTTTTTGGTGTACCTCTGTAGGTGAGTGAAGTGCTTAAAGCTAAGGTTTAGTATTCATGGATCTCTCTATAGGGATCATGGAGTGCAAAGTGGTACTTGTGGCCAAATGTCTTAGTAGTCGTTACAAAATGGGCCAATTACGAACGAAAAAAGGTAAAAAATGATCGGCTATTAGTACATGTGTGATCGACTATTGGTACATGTGTTTTTCATTTTTCGGGCTCCTTTAGTATAGTAATTGGGGGGTATCTATGCCAAAAGCATAACGGTTATTGGACCCCATGTGGTAATTGGGTCTTTTCCCCTACTAACTAATTCATGGATTTTGAAAAAATGATACTAACTAATCTGTTTATATTATAATTGCTTTGGATGGATGTAATTGATTTAAGATATTGAAATGTTCTCTAATTGAATTAAGGCTAGTAAAAAAGTTAAGGTTACAGGAAGACCACCTTGATATTAGAATCTTTCTAAGTAGTAGATTGGGACATATTTATATGAGAAATATCTTTTAATTAAGTTGTAGTGTTTAAGAGGGCTATTTAAATGTAGTTGTTTTTTATTATTATTATTATATTGGTGTAGGATGTTTTCATCCACAAAGTCATTTTATCTACTAGTCTCACCTCATATGATGTTGGAGTCTTGCACTTAGGAAGACTTGATCTCTCATAAGCTCATTATGAACCTTCAACTTCACGAAAGGGCCCATTGACTTGAAGATATTTATGGTTTACTCTTATTTAAGAAAATTTATCTTGGTGGAGGGCATAGCATACCATCATCCTTATCAATTGAATTATAGTGGGAAAATTATAATAGTACAAAATATTAGGGAATCTATTCTATTGAAAGTTATTTTGTTTTAACACTAATTTTATTTAAGGAAACCTATCTTGGTGGTTGGCATTGCATACTCAATTAGAATACAATGTAATAGAACAAAATTTTGTGTGAAATCTATAATGAAAATTTGCAATAATATAAAAAATCAATTTATTTGTCAAATTTTTGGAGATAACTATGACATAATTTGGTAAATAAGAGACATAATATTTCTAGAGTGGAAGATAGTGCTTATAAATTTGTCTCTTAGACATCTTGATGAAGGATCACAAAGTATGATTTGAAATGTTGATGTTAAAAATAAGATATTTACTACAAAAAAAAACTACTAATAAAAGAATTTTTTTTAATCTTATGAAAATAATATTTTAGTGAGAAACAATTTTATAGTAATTTGTTCAAATTGTTGATATTGAAATATTTGAAGTAGTAGATTAGGACATATTTATACCATAAGTATCTTTTGATTGAGTTGTAATGTTTAGGAAGTCTATTATAATGAAGTTATTATGGTTTACTCTTATCTAAGGAATTTATCTTGGTGGATGACATAGCATACCATCATCTTTATTAATTAGAATATAGTGGGAAAATTATAATAGTACACTTAAGAGAATCTATTCTATTAGAAGTTATTTCAAGGTTTCACTTTATTTTATTTTGTTTAAGGAGTTTATTGTGGTGGCTAACATAAAACAAACAACTAGATTACAATGGAAAAAAATATTATAGTAATTTTTTTGAAATCCATAGTGCAAATTTATGATAATATAAAATCATTTTTTTTGTCAGGCTTTAGGAGAAAATTATGAAATAAAATTTGGTCAATTAGATACGTGATATTTTTAGATTTGATGATAGTGAAAGATAGTGCTTGGAGATTTGGTTCTTCTTCATCTTGGTGAAAGATAGTGCTTAGAGATTTGAAATGTTGATATTAAAGATAAATTATAAAATTATTTTTAGAAGCACTCTATTTCACTATTTGACAATAATTTATTGATTATTTATTTACTATATTATCTTTACTTTTTTTTTTTCAAATAATCTAGTTTTGAAAAAATTATCAAGATAAAAGTAGTCTAATAATACATATAGAATTTGAAGAAAAAAAAATTCACAATATAATAATGAAACTATTACCTGTAAGATATTAAATGAAAAAAAGATTTTAAAACTATGAATATTATAAAAAAGACTAACTAATAAATTATTGATTTGCAATTCACTAACCTTTAAAATTTCTTTACAACATATTTCTAACAATTTTACCTAAAACTATAATAATAAAATTATTATAGTTTAATTTTTAAAAAATTATCATATAATATTATAATTATATTTAGACAATGTTAATTTTTTAAAATTTAATATTAATTAAATATGTTTTGAATTTTATCAAAATTCTATATTACTATTATTTAAAATTGACTTAAAAATATTTTTTATATTTTATGTAAATTTTATATTACTATTACTTATTATTGACTAAAAATCAATTTTGAATTTTATATAAATTATATATTACCATTATTATAAAAAAAATTATATTTTTAATTATATTTTATTTAAACTACATTACATTTTTTTTTATATATTAGATATAGTTAGATCAAAAATAAACTGAAAGGTTCTAGCTAAGTTACATTAGAGAAACTCCTCCATAGAGGAGGTAAATCCTCACACAAAATAGGTCACATCGAAAAGTATAAGAGTCTTATGCACACAACAAAATAGTAAGAAGCAAAGGTCCCAAGAGAGGAACTAGTGTAAAATATCACTGTGGGTATCAACCCACGCCGTCCAACCCATAGGCCCCTCCATCCAAGCCATGTTTTTCAACTCCTGAATCTGAGTCAACATGAGATTCTGATCTTTCTTAGACTTGAGGTTCTTTCTTATTTCCTTATTGATTTTAATGCAGGCTTTCTCAAAAGTCTTGTAGTCCTCCATATTGTTTTTCCACTCATACCCATGCTTGAGTTCATACACAAAGAAGGTAGCATGACCATTTTTAAGAAATCTTTTCATCTTTTCTTTGTCCATCATCATCGTAGTATGGACCTGCACAAAAATTTTAAAATAAGTGAGTCTAAGAAATGGCTCAGTAAGAACCCTGGGGATGTCCTGGTACTTTTCCTCATTCTTGCACTTCCAGATCAACCAGAGAATATTAGAAGAGAGAATATTCCAAAAAAGGTTAGTATCATTTTTAATGCCATTGATATTACTAGTGATAATTTCCAAAATATGTACATCAATAGGATAATAAATACCAAACATATTCCAAACTTTCTTTGCAAAAATACAGTCAAGAAGAATGTGGCTGCTAGTTTCAGGGAGCTTACATAAGCTGCAGAGTTCACTCGTGAGCTTATCCCTTCTAATCGGCAATCTGTCCAGAGTGACCAGCCATTTAAAGAATTTTATTTTGGGTTCAATGGTGTCTTTCCACATTTTATTAAAGAGCTTACTCCAAGTTTTGATATCAAGGGAGGCGTACCAGACTGAGTTGACATGGCCGATGATGGAATTGTTATACCGAATAACCTTATAAATATTTTTAGCTTTGATTTTGGTTAGAACAACTCCATCAGGCCATTTACAAGTAAGGAATCTATGAGAGTCAACAAGGCAAACAGAAGGAAGGTTAGAAGTGGCCTTGGCAATCATGTTATAGGTTTTGTTTTGAGAGGGAGGGATACTGAATCTGTTCATGATATCATTCCAGCTGATAAGCTTATCATTCTCAAAGAGGGAAACTAATTGAGAAATGCCAAGACTGTTCCAATGGCGAGCAGAGCCCCCTTGGGAAAGGGCAAGGGGTTTACCAAATAAGTGAAGATTCCACCAGATGGATCTTTCATCGTATACATGTTTATCATCATGGAAATCCTTATTGGTAATATGTATCTTGACTTGATCCCAAGCTTTCCATATGGTTTTAAAAATGACAGACCCTTGAACAACAATAGGGAAGTCACCAAGAATCAAGTCACTAAAGGGGAGATTCTTCCAACTTTTGGCATGCTTAGGAACACCCCTTTCAATATTATGCCTAATGAGGATTTTCCATGGATCATAGCCATCCATAGAATGAAAGATCCATTTGGTTGCCAGCGCCACCCCTTGAGTTTTAAGATCTTTAAGCCCCAGGCCCCCCAAAATTTTATCTGTATGGCACCAGGCCCAATTAACAACATGCAATTTTTTAACACCTTTGCCATCAGACCAAAGGAAATTCCTAATCGCCTTTTGAATTTTTAGAACCTGATAGTTACTGAACATCCAGGCTAAGGAAAAATAAATGTTATAGGATGAGAGAATTTTTTGGCAGACTTGAACTCTGCCCGCTAAAGACAAGGATCTGTTATGCCATTTGCCCAGTTTACTAGTGATCTTGTCCTTAATCCAGAGCCACATATCCTTAAGGGAGGGTTCAATGGAGAAAGTAATGCTAAGGTATTTGACAATCATGTTTGGGCCACCCCATGGAAATTTATGATGTTTAAACCAGTCGGGAGGATTATCCACCCTACCAAGGCAGATGGATTTGGTTTGCGAGATCTGAGCTCCAGATATGGTACAAAAACACTTAAGTTTGGATTGGAGGGAATCAAAATTGTTAGCAGTGAACTCAAGGAAAATGGCAGTGTCATCAGCAAACTGGGAGTTGATAAGATCATCATTATTGGGGAGGGAGATACCTTTAACAGGGGGAGAGAGGGAGTTATCTCTAAGAATGTAATGTAAAGCTTC
>MU227221.1:144687-155342 GCA_018584345.1 Thuja plicata
AAATATGATATTTTATATAAATTTAAAATATAATCTAATAATTAGTAAAAATGAGATCAACATATATTTTTATGAGCATAAGCATGAAAAAATTGCAAGCAAGTGAGCTATCTTTTCCAAGTTTTATTTGCGAATATAGAAGCACATGTATGATCAGAAGCGCAATTAAAAAAAATAAAAAAATAAAAAAAACTAAAAAAATGGACAAAATAAATCACAATATAAATTAAACATTATTCAATAATAATAAAAAATAAAAAAAAATAAAAAAATGGACAAAATCAATCACAATATAAATTAAACATTATTCAATAATAATAAAAAATTATAAAGTCTTTGTCGAATTCCAATTCCAATTCGAAATGTAGAACCAAACACGGAAGTTGGAATTTATCAATTCCAATTCCAATTTCGAAATTGGCAACCAAACGCAGAAAATGGATTGACTAATCCATCTTCCAGGTCAACCAAACAGTCCAAATTATAACCCGAAGATGCAAAACCAGGATTTCAAAACCTGATTTTGTGATAATAAGGTTTTGACTCAATTCCAATTCCGCGAAACAAATGGGGCCTTAGTGAATCAAATTGTTCAAAAATTACCCTTAAATTTTATATTTGACCAAATTAGTAAAGAAAAAATTTAAAAGCATTGTACTTATTCTTAATTTTCTTTTAAAGTGAAAATATGGTTTGAAATGTAAGCCACAGCTTAAATTTAATTAGACGCGTGTTAAAAACTGTAGAAAAAGGGCTGCAAACGTGACAGGTATGGGTTGTCAAACAGTAAATATTAACGATCTGACATGTGGGTAATTATTTCCGTGTGCTTTGACCCTACCACATTTACGTGCATTCGTTAGACCAGTTCAAGTTACATCGTTAGACCTGTTCAAGTTACATCGCATTCTTAGCTACCTACCTTATCTAATTTTTTGAACATAAAAAAATATTAGTTGATTTTTATTAGTTGTGAAGAGGGCTGCACGCGGGGATATGCTTAGTCAAATCTCTCGTCAAACAGGAGAATTTGGACTGACTTCACAGCTGCGTAATCCTTTGCGTGTGATTTGACCCCACCGCATTTCAATGTGTTCGCCTAGACCAGTTATTAAACTTGTGAGACGTGTAAGCTATACATTTGTTGACGCACTCATGACCGTACACAATTCTGACAAGAAAGTTTTTACTCCATTTTATCTAGTGCTTTTTAAAGTCAAGGAAAGACGACATTAATGTAATTTTGTTAATGAAATATTCATAATCGTTAAAACTTATTAGTTCCTGCCATGCTTGGAAATGTGGATTAAACAAGGACGCGTAGCGTCTAGTTCTTGCTGATGCAAGTGTTGAGAAATTATTGTAAGTGGTATTAGCATTTGAGGTCTACGTCACCAATTTTTGACGAGTGTTTCTTAGAAGTAAACCAAATTGCATATTTCTTTTACACTATTTTACTTGCATTTTTTGATGTTGGAACTTGCAAGGTACCTTACTTAGTCTATGTTGGCTTTGCCATTAAATGTAGAAGTCAATAATGTAATTTAAAAATTCATACTAATAATACATAGGCTTGAGAAAATCTAATTAAAATGAATTTACAAAATTTTAAGGAGATTAAGACTAACTTTAATAAGGTGTTTAATAGAAAAGTTTTTGTACAATTTTCTCAATTCTAAATTGGTGTAGCACATTAAGGGTTTGTAGCCAATTATTGTGTTTCTTATTTTTAAAAGCTTTAGTTATATATATTGTGAACATGTTTTTGCATTTTATTCTTTACAATACAATAATATGTTGTTTTTTTTTAAAGCAAAAAGTGGGATAAGCACTATAATATTATTAATAAAAAAATTGGTTTAAGGGCTCAATCGGGAAAGAGCCAATAAGAAAACCTGATATCCTTGCCCAATTTAGTAAGACGAGTACCATGAGCCCGATACAATATGTTCAAAACTATAAGAGGAGATAGATTTTACACTAAAAAGGCTCAAATACTACCCCCAAAAAACTACATAAGTCAGGTAAATACACGTGTTTGCAACAATACAAAAAAATGTGACAAAATTGCTTTCCACCCTATCAATTACTCTTCCATGTTACTGGTGCCCTGCACCTCCAAATCCGGTTGTGACCGTGGAGACCATCCAGAAGCACCCGTATTCCAACCATGAGTTTGGGCCCTATTCGGCTCACATGCGTTCCACCCATTGTGCTTGGATTCCCCCCATCCATCATTCTCAGGTTCTTTTTGTGTTTGAGGTTGATGTCACCCATCATCTTCTACTCGATGATCATTTAAATCTGGTGCTCCTGTTATCTGCAAATTCGACGATGCACTAGCAGGAGAAATCCGTGTGCGGGAATGGTAGCTCAAAGTGGGTGACGAGTACGGGTAGTCTAGCAGGTCCATGATGGCATAAACTGAAACCCTAATTTTCTCTATCAGTACATGACCCAATGTTCTGGCCGAGGTGTGAAGAGATTACTCAAGCAGTCGAAAGTTTTGACGTTCCAAAGAGCATTTGATGTTGTCGTAGACCACTAGGTATTCGTGGTTGTTCAGTAAGAGCTAACGCAGGAATAGGCCACCAACCAGCGCGAGACCACACTAGAGGTCATAATTGTGCATTGATTTTTTCAGTGCATTGTCTTGCAGGAAAAATGGCTTGACCACTTTATTGGCAATAATTTCCAACAGCTACGTCGATTGGAGTAGGTCCATTGCATTGAACAAGAATATGCTAACAATCTGTGATGGATATATGAAGTGCTTTGTCTATGGTGAAAGATTTTCTTCTCCTACCACATTCCTTATTGCCATTTGAATCACCTCTGAATGGCAGACGAACATGGTCTCCAATGTCGCATTGTCAATCTTTGGCAACAAATCATCCTCCAAACTGTTGGGTTGCAACCGAATTCT
The DNA here is from genome assembly GCA_018584345.1 of Thuja plicata. NCBI lineage: Eukaryota > Viridiplantae > Streptophyta > Pinopsida > Cupressales > Cupressaceae > Thuja > Thuja plicata. Next base: position 147,614 of record MU227221.1, read on the forward strand.
AAAATTCCTAGGCAGAACGTCATAGTGATACAACCCACATTGCAAACATTGTGTGCATATCTCCACTGGCAATGCCATTCTTTCTAGGGTTTAGACTGTAATGCGATCTTTGAGAGAAAACATTGTAATGCGATCTTTGTGAGATATTAAAAAGATGCTTGACTTATATTTTAAATATTATTTATATATTAGAGAAGATAACTAAAATGAGATTATTTCTATAATTAGTTTAGAAATAAGCTTTTATTAAAAAGAACTAGAATTGATTAAAAATGAGAAGATTAGATACAATGTCACGTTCTCAAAAAATTTAGGCACATCACTAAACAACTGAAAATTGAAAATACCACAACATGAACAATATAAATAGTTTCTATAATTTTGAAAATTCTAAAATGTTATTGAATTTTTGAATAAAAAAAAAAGTACTCAATCCTACTAAAGTATTTGTAACCAATTTTATTGCTCTATATATTTCAAATTGTATAATTCCGGCAGTTCGGTAATGCTAACACCATCCAAAAAAATTAAATCACTCTAAATTTAATAGGGAACAATGCACCATGAACAGTTTATAATGAAAGGCAAAAACAGGCCAGTCACAAGCATTTTGTCCTCTGACAATTCCACATAATACATTTTTTTAAGAGACTAAAATACTTTGTCACACATTCAACTGGATAAAATCATAAATCTTAGGCTAGATTTTTCTATTGATACTTCACATTAATAAAAACCAGCAATCATCAACTAAATTGTCATAATATACCTTGGTCCTTAACAATAAGATTATATTTTACTTGCACTATCCATAAAATTAAAATTGTTGTTAACATATTGCTAAATTATAGTATGAGATAACAGTTTAGTAGCACTAAGATTCGAATAAGTAGATTGTGCACAACCAAAACAACTACATGAATGATGAGCATTATCTTTCCAGAGTCTGCTAGATTTACTTTACTAGTATCTAGAAAAAACAGAGTAAATGAGCTTTGATATCAGATTGAAAAGTTTCAAAGACCCAATATCTTTAGAAGCTCTTAAAATAAAAACCTATATATGAATTTTAAGCTAGAATATTCTAGAATTTGTCAGCCTCAAAACATTGCACAAATCATCTACATAAATTGCCCTGCCTTTCCGCAAAGGACTTTTGAATACAATTAATGTATACTTCAAACTTTTGTAAACTACTGTCTATAAAGAGAGAATAATATTTTTTTGGAAGCTCGCATTTGGTTCAACGTCCAAACATGACAATCTAGTTAAACATACTTGACAAGAAATTTTTGCACTATTAAGAGTTATTAAAGATTTTGAACACTCGTTGCTTGTATTCCATATCTCAATGTTAATCGATCGGCTTCTCTGAGGCGTCATTCTCACTTACCTATGTACTAGACTTTGCCTATTATGGCTCTGAAGCTTGTCTTATTACAGGGAAATAGGGAGAAATATTATGTTGTGCGTTCATTTTCAATCTATATTGTGCTATTTTTTATAGAATTAGGTAGGATAGTATCGTGTTTGGATTAATGTCCATGTATATTTCAAACTGTATAATTCCAGCAGTTTGGTAATGCTAACACCCTTCCCAAAAATATTAATCACTCTAAATTTAATAGAAAACATAGTATCGTGAACAGTTTGTAATGAAAGCGAAAAACAAAGCAACGACAAACAATGCCCAATACGATGAATTCAAAACATTAAAAAATAGAGATATAAAGATCTCACTCCCATCAAAGTTAAAAACACTGCAAACTAAAAGGTAGAAATAAACTAAAATGATGAAATTCTTCCATTGTAGCTAAATGGCAAACTACAAACTGCAGGAAAGTTTCTTGCAAACAGGACTAACAAACCAATTTTCAAAGAGTAACATGCTATTTAACATGATTTAAATGTGCTAACCTATATGAGCTGAAATTTTAAATTAACAGTAAGAGTAGAGTTGAATTGGTCATAGATAACATATTAATATCTTGGTCTGTATTTATTCATGAGAACCGCGGAGTAGATATGACTAAGTTTTTAAGGTAATTTGCAAGTCTATTTTGTACTAAAATATTAAATGTCATTGCAATTTGGTCTGATGAAGTGTTTATTGCAGATATTGCAGACTTTCACTGCTACACATCTTTCTGCATTTGCAAAGGAAAAATGGTGTCACTGATTATTTATAAAAAAAATGATACTATTTAAACAAATTTTCAACCTGTTATCATGCTGGGGAGTTGTGTTGTTTACCTTGTGACCTGCTCCTTCAGTGTGCAATAAAGTGGCATGTGTAATTGCATTTCTCTGAGTCAATGTGAAGCATCCTTTGATGGAAATGTCAAGTAGGAGGAAGACAACTTTGGATTTTTCCTGGATGTATTCTTCATACTTGATGTTGCTAAGGGCTGGTATCAAATGGTCAATTATTGAGTGACCGATAGAGCAATGAATTGGTTGTTTATTGTCAGTAATGAGCACTGTTTTGAGTTGGAGTTTGTGCACATAGTTGACATCCTGATCACACTTGTTGCAATGTGCAGATTCCTCTTCCAAAATACCATAGTCATCAAGTTTGAAATGACACTGTGAACAAAATGCATTGAATGGACTAGAAAATGGATTTGCTACCTTCAAAATTCCATGAACCTATTGTAGGTTTTTTGCATTTCAGTGTACGTTATGATTCATGATGTAAAATATTAAGAGTTCAACAATGTTTGTTGCTTACCTCATATGTTTTTTGCAATAATTCTTTTAAAGTCTCCAAGGTCCTCTTGTCATTTAATTTGTAGATGTATGTTGACAAACCTGTATTGAATGTGTTCCTTTTGTCAACCCTCTTAACAATGTTTCTAAAAAGCATAGTAGGGGCCTCATTCCTCTGGAGTTGTTCTTCTAATGCTATGTAGTGGTGAGCTAAGTTTGGATGGATTTCAAGCTGTAAAGAACATAGAGAGTCAAATTTGTTGTACTTATTGAATAAATGTGCATGTGTCAAACTTAGTGATCTTGATGAGCATATGAATAGATAATAGTAAAAGAACCATTTACCTATGCTCTATCTTTTTTTGTGTGGCCATCCTTTATTACAAGTGCACTTAGTGAGCCTATTTTTTCACTCCAACCACCAACACTCCTACCATTCCGATTGGGAACTCACTTGAGCTATTGAGGAGATGCTTGATTGTTGTACTAGGAATGAAATTGTATTCAGTGCACATTCGGGTGATAGTTTCTACTGCACTTGTATCTTTGAGGACAAGAATACAGTCACAGTCACCACGATCGTACTCAGTCCTTGGCAAAATGTCAAAACCTGTAATTGAAATCCCCATTCCTGGGATAATTTTATCTTCATTTTGTTGCACTAAGATCTCATTGATATTCAGTGTGATTGTTGTTTCTTCTTTTATGTTTGTCAATTCTGCACGTAACACTTCACGTGTCTTGTTGACTTTGTCAAGATTAACTTTGTATACTACTAACACATCTCCTTCAAATGTGTTTCCACTCTTTCTAGCATTGAGTTCTTTGATTGAAATGCAATTGGAACTTTTGACTTTGGACCTACAAGAAAGTGATCATTATTCTCTTGTTCGTTGTCAACGTTAGAAAATTAAGGTTACATGAAAATAGAAATAGAATACCTTTTGGTTATTTGATCTTATTTCATCTGTGTAAGCTTCCCTTGTCTTTTGCTTGCCTCCATTTTTGCCTGTAAATGAAATAGTTTGGATGGAAAATTCACTTAGCAGCTTGTAATGAATGCTTTTGTGGAGAAGTTTTTATGAGATGTGATCATTTCCATTGTTAATATGACTGTTGAATTATAAATGTCTTTTAAATAGAGGAATTGATTTTTTTGTCTTTTATTATTCTTAGTTTTGTTATGTGTCTTCTACTTTAATTATTTTCATGTGGAAGATGTATTCACACAAAAGTAAAGAAGTGGTCTGTCTAGTATGTTTTTGATCTATAAATGGAACAAATGTTTGTTGTTATGTTAGACCAAATGTGGTCAATAAGTGGCCTGTTTATATTGTGTGAATGGTTGAGTAGGAAATTAAGTTTTTGGTATTGCATATGAGTTGTAATAGTTGTTTTGTATTTGTTATTTATTTCCATATCGATGTTGAAATCTCCAACAATATACAAGATGTTAGTGGGTTCAATACCACTGGCTACATTGTCTATAGTCGTTGTTATTTCTTGTAAGGGAGCATTCGGACTTACGTAAATATTGCAAATGTTAATGGAATTGTTACAGAGTATTATTTTCGAGATCATTGCCTCTACATTTGTTGAAAAGTGGTGCTTTGTTTTGGCAACTATTATGTTCTTTTTTGTTAAAGTCATAATGTTGTGTACTCCATGTACAAAGGAGTAGTTAAATTTTTTGTAGAGGTCATTTGTTTTGTCAGGATTTGTATGCAGTTCTTGCAAGCATAAAATGTCAGACGACATTATTTCATCATCATTGAGTAGGTCACTAGTGTGTGCATTTAAAATTTGAGTATTTAATGTGCATAAGAGCAAGTGTAATGTTGCATGTGGATATGTGTTCTCGTTTTCAATTTTCCAACATACATCTGACTCTAGACGTTCCATTTCTAGATTTATTTTTTGCTTCACCTTGAAATTTTTACGTGTTAGAGGTTGAATCAAATATATCCTTTCTATTGTTTTTGTGTGTGAGAGTGTTGTATATGTTATGCCATGTTATCTTATGCCAGTGGGATTAAAGGCGAGAGCTTCCATTGTCAATCCTTGTGATTGATGGATTGTTCATGCACATGTTGTAGAACTTATGGAAAGAAATGTTGTCAATTAGTGCCAAAAAACTTAGTCACTTATATGATTATAGTGTTGACCGAGCCAGCAGCTTGAAGTACAAATCAAGCAGTTGTAGTGTAACCCGAGCAGTTGCAGTGTCGACCGAGCAGACAGTGGTAATCAATATCACCCGAGTTGCCAGTATTACCCGAGTTGCATACCAGTTTTGAGTGATCAATGTGACCCGAGCACACAGTGTAGCCCAAGTACCAGTTCACTATGTCGCTCAAGTGTCAGCATATTACCTAAGTGTCAGTATATCACCCAAGTGGATACTGGACCCGAGTATCAGTATTGGGTCGACTTAGTTATTATTGTTAAATATTAATTTATATCATGGAAGCCAACTTGTGTAAGTAATTGATTTGGATAAGGTATATATGAAAGACATTTTATTTATCCAAATGTGTGTGTAAGTAGTAATAGAAGAGTATGGATATGCGAATATGAAGTGGCAGTTTGATTAGAAGGCTACAATAGTAAAAGGAACAACAGAGAATCATCTATCACATTCATGTGATCACTATTATATCATTGGATCTCATTCAATAGATCAGATTTGCATAGTAGATCAACCACTGGTTCATCCTAATAGGTCTATCAGAAAAATCCTTTAACCGGGTGGACTTAATAGTCCTTCTTCAAATCTCCTAACAGAGTTGCATACTTAATTGTATTGTACAAATCCTTTCACAAGGTGGAACTAACAATCCTTATTTCTCCTAACAGGGTAGGGCATCAGAAGTGGTCAATTTTAAGCTTTAACATGCTAAATTTATATTGTAGTAATAAATCTTGTGGGTACCATCCCCACCCCATTTTTACTTTCTATTTGGAAGGTTTTTAGGTAACCACATATTGTGTCAAGTGTTGTGGATGTTTATTACTTTTATGTTTCATGCATGCTATTAGATTAGACAATCCAGTAAAGGATAAAAGAGAATAAGTTTTATTGGTTCCTAATTCACCCCCCCTCTCAGTCACATAGCCTCAACATATTTCCAGCAATTGGTATCAGATCTAAAGGTTCTCTTGTCAGAAGTTTAACAGCTTGAGAAAAGATCAAAGGCCATGGAAATATACAGACTAGAGAAATCCATTGAAAATGAAAATCTAGATCTACAAGTAGCCATAGATCAAATCAGAAAACTCAAGGAGCATCTCTCTCATTCCCCAAAAAGAAGAAAAGATTTAGCAGTGCAAATGAGTGATAAAAATTACATAGAAGAAAGAATTGAAGACTTATGCAAAGAAAGAAGTTTTGAAGAAGCTGATGCAGCCATTGATGACCCACTTGCAAAGAATCTCAATTTACATGAAGAAGTCAGAAAGTTGAAGAGAGAACAAGAAATTCATTCAGTCAAAATATGTGAAGTCATGGAACAAAAGAACCAAGTAGAAAATGACAGAGAAATGACACATGATGATAAAAGATTGCTAAGTACAAGATTAGAGGAAAAATAAAATGAAATCCATCATTTGTCACTTCAACAAGAAGATATGATAAATCAACTCAATAGTTCAAATCAAGAAGTTATCAATCTAAGGACTGCAAATAAAAGACTGCATAATGATCTCAACACTGAAAATAAAACCAATGAGAGTGTGATGAATTCATAGGTGAGCATGGATTAGTTGACAGAGCAAACTCAATTCAAACATCATGGAAAAAATGGATTAGGTTATAATGAACAAGGTGAATCCTCACAACAAGGGGCTTGAAAGAACAACAAACCTACATGTAATCATTGTGGTAAGTTAGGGCACACAACAAATAAGTGTTGGAGCAATGGAAAGTCAAAGTTTAATGGTAAATACTACATATGAAACAAACATGGACATAGGGCAAGTGAATGAACTGAGAAACCTAAGTTTGAAGGAAAATGTTTCAATTGTAACAAACAAGGTCATAAGTCTTTCAAGTGTAGAACTAAGAAATCGAACCCTGCTGAACAACTAGCTAAAGCAATTTTTGGTTGGGATTACAACACATGGAGTAAATGTTGTCATTGTGGTGAATATGGTCACATTGCTGCAAATTGTGCAAAGAATCACCTCAGAAAAAGGAATCCTACTAAGAGATGTTATGTGTGTAAACAACATGGTCATCTAAGCAAGAATTGCATGAACAGAGAAAAAGTGGGTACTAGTTTTGAGAAAGGAAAAGCAAAATTTTTTGAAATCAGAACTCAGATGAGGCAGTAGTGGGTAAGGAAGTGTATAGTCAAAAAATGGAAGCACTTCCATTTTAGACTTGTTTAGCCTTCCGAGTAAGTGGTTTGGGGTCATGACAAGTGCCTTGACTAGGTTCCTGATCTTGACATGGCTTCCCCCCTGTTCTGCCTTTCTATCCACCATTTTTTGACTTGATTTCTGCATTCTAGGATACAGACCTGTGTTTTTGGTATTTAGGGACAGGGTCGACCTTGACCCTGTCCCAAGGTCCAAATCCTGGGAACTTTCAGTTTTTGGATGTCGGTCTTTGCAAAAGTTGTTTCCCGCTTCCGGGTCGGCTGTTTCGGGTTCCAGAGCATCGATTCCTAAATTATATTTAACATAGGTCCTCTCTTAGGGGTAAAGGCTTAAATGGTGATTTAATTATCCTATGTAGGCCTCCTTCGAAGATTGTGCCCTAGTTTCATATAAAAGGGAGCTTTCTCCTCTCATTTTCTCTAAGCATCATTACGCAATTAAGAAGGATTTTCAAGTGCAATTCAAGAAAGCTAAGGAGAAATATTTCAAGCAGGCATCTATCCATTCTCAAGAATTCAAGCATCCATTTTCATGAAGGAGATCCATTGGAGTCCATTGAAGGATTCAAGCTACATAGTGCCCTTTTGGTGATCTCTCCATCCACCTTCTTCCAAGCCTCTTCCAAATTCAAGAACCCATT
>MU227221.1:155392-166743 GCA_018584345.1 Thuja plicata
TGAAGGATTCAAGCTACATAGTGCCCTTTTGGTGATCTCTCCATCCACCTTCTTCCAAGCCTCTTCCAAATTCAAGAACCCATTCAAGACTTGGTGTTGGAGATCTACAAGAAATTGATTGAAGACACCCTACATGATACATTCCACATTCTAGATCCATTTGATGCATACATACTTGTGGATTCACAGATTCAAATCTGCCACAAGGGCTTCCATATAACCAAGGTGAATTTATGTGTTTACTTTGTTTATCTTTGCAATTTCAATTATATTATAAGGTTAATTCCAAGACTGGGGTTTGACCAAGGCAAACCCCTCCCCAACAATAAACAAACATTTTTCTTGCAGGTACAGGTTTGGGACTGTAGATCCGAGGCCAAATTTGGATACCCTTTTCAGATTTCTTTCAGACTGTGCGAATAGGGACACTTTCAGAGTTGAGTAGATCGAGTTGGCAAAAGTGGTACAGGGTTGACCTTTTTCATAAGACGACATCGGAATGGAAAAATATTTCTGGGTTTTGTCCGTCTCTGTGTTCTGGTTTGGTATCAATTGTCAGCATCTCCAGAAACAGTCTACAGATCTCAGAAAACAACAATCTTTGATCTTCCATTTTGTAAGGTTGGTACTTCATCTCATCCATTTCAATTCCTAGAACTATCATATACATTCCTTTCTAAAATGGGAATTTAAGATCTTTCCTCTTTGCTCTCATTTCTAAATGATTGATTCATTTTTGCATTGATCCCTTTGGGGTTGATCAAAATTGGATCTCCTATTTGTGTATTTGAGGGTGAAAGAAAGGAGCATCTTATCTTCCCTTAATCACAATCACAATTGCAATATACAATCAATCAAATTCAAGTAAGTGTAAAGTAGGGTTAGGGAAATCAACACAAATAACAATTAACAATTCAAACCCCCCCTTAACAAAAAAAAAATTCATCTTTACATCTCCTAAACACCATTTTCATCTTTACAGGAAGTCTCCTGAGAATTAAGACCAAAACAACGAAGGATCGAATGGCACCCAAAATAGTCAGTTAGGTGGATCCACCATCTCTGAATAAATATGCAAGGAGACAATTGGAACTATGCATACAAGCCATCATACATCTGTTCCAGATATGCTAGCAAGTCCAAATCTTCATATTGATGCACTAGGACACATTATGGTTCTAAGCGAGTCAGGATCTCAGCTACAACCGAGTTACACAGGCTTAACCGAGTTAAGTCAGGTTGTATGGTTTCAAGGATGCAGTGGTTAGTTTTTTCCAAGCTTCTGAGAAATTCTGGGAGAACTACCCGAGTCATCACAACTACCAAGTACAGAGCATTTAATGAAAATATATGATGAAATTTCTCATAAATGGTGAAGTTGAAGGGTTATTGTTTACAATTTATAGAGTGATTAAGAGCTAATATCGATTGCAGAGAAAATTTGTGTTTGAAAGATTTAGTTGTAGTGAAGTTTTATCAATCCTTCGAGCAATTATGGTATCTTCATCTAGCAATAAGGTTAAGAAGGGACCTGAGATGTTAGTGAGGAATGTTGTCTCTGAACCGCCAAAGTTTAAGCTTCATCCAGCTATTGCAGAAGAGCAAATCCAGTGGGAGCCCATTCCCAAATGCCTCTGAAGGTACTGTTGATTAACAACATCCAATCTTTCTATCATTGCACCATTCAATAACTAGGCACACTAGAGATGAATCAAGCATATGAGAAACTCTATGTAGATGGAAATCTAAACTTGGAACACAAACACCTTGAAGTTAAGGGTTTAACCCACATTTTGCATATGCCGCAGAACTTCCAGATAAAATGGAGTAGATTTTTTTTTTGAGCCATGTTCATGACATGCATCTTTGGTTGGAGCAACCAGTGAAGATCACCAAGACAATGGTACACCCTATAACAGGGTATCCAATGCTCGACAAATCCAAGGAAACCAAAACCCTACCCTGGGATGACCTAGCCAGGAACACTTTTGTCGAGTGGGATGGAAGAGACATGAAATTGAATGGAGTCACAGACATGGAATTAAAGTTAGGTATTCATGTTATTGCACACAAGATATATAGTTCTAGCTGACCAAACAGTGTACCATGTGAGGCTATGGACTTGGCATATAAAGCGGTCAAGAACAATCTTTCATTCGACCTTGCCGAGTTGCAACTCATCCAATTGAGAAAAAACATGGAGAGCATCCAGGCATCCAAGACCAATCCATGTAAGTTTGGTTCACTCTTGGTATGCATATTCTTTTATGTTTAGAAGTTTTTCCCTTCCAAAAGCATAATTGTATGGAAAAAGGACAGACCCATAGTTTATCAGATAAATGAATTCCTAGCAGAATTAGGAGATAATTTTGAGAGAATAATGGATGTATATTTTGAGAGTTTCATATAGAAGATGTAGAATAGATACAAAATCCCTAAATAATTGGTAGAAGACTATAAGAATGATATTTTCTTGCTAGTTGACCGTGACAAGGTATACATTCAAGAAGTCAATCCTAGGGTTGCATGGGTGAAACCTCTTGCATATGAGGTTAACATAGATGAGACCAGAGACATCATTGAAGCTCTTGTGAATGAACCTGTTGATCCCAAAGCACCATATTTTGGTACCTATGAAGAAGCAAAGGACAAAATATCTTTGGAAATTGAGATTCCTAAAATCTTGAAGAGAGGAAGGAAGAGAATTGAGAAGATTGGAAAGAAATATGGCAATTCTTCTGACTCTCCTCCTTCAATCACTGAAAGCAAAGGAGATGACATAAAGATAGAAGATGATGAATCTGAGAAAGAATAAGAAGGGGTAGAAGAAGATCCTCCTAAGAAGAAGAGGCTAGCTCTCAATAAAATACCTAAGGCCTCTACCCCTGCTTTCATTAGATCCAGAAGAAAACTAAAATTTCCTAAGGAAGATGAAGAAGAAGAAGATACAGTCATATTCAAGAAGCCACCACCTTCCTTTCAGTAGAGGATTAAATATTTGAAAGGAGGCAGTGGTATGGGATCTCTCAAATCATTGAAGTATGCTACCATAACTAAAGATGAGAAGAAGATGATTGAGGATGCATTAGTAGAGAAAATGGCAAGATGGAAGTATGATCCATATAAATTGAAAATCCATATGACTGAAGACCTTCTCAAGGCAATCAAAATTCTCTAGCACAATGTAGTACAGATTGAAAAGGACATCAAAATAGAAACCTTGAAGCAAGCCATGCCTACTATAACTAGCAAAGAGGCAAAAGATGCTTTGAATCAGTATGAGAGTAATCACACTCAGGGGTTTAGGAATTTTCAAATATTAAACAAGAAAATAGAAGATGTTGTGCAGGCCGCAACAAAGATATGGAAGACAATTTTTGAAATCAAGGAAGAAGATAAGATAGAAAAATAGAGTGCATATCCTCTTGTACAGGATAAAGAGGAAGAGTTACCTGAGGTTCAGACCATTGAAGAATCAAATGCTGAATAGATTCCAGTAGAAGTGATGGCATCACTACCCCAATCACCTATTTGGAAAATAATATCTCTGAGCAAGGAAAAGAATACAAAATCTACATCAAGTCAAGTAGGAACCGAGCATCAGGCTCTACCTACTACTGGGCCACGCCAAACTGAGTCACAAAAGGATATTGTGAATGTCTCTATAGTTGATATAGATTCTATAGTTGGTGCAAAGAATGCCAATGACCTATTCCAACTGAATACTGAGGAGAACACTGAGGATGGAAAGGATAAGGATGATGATGGGAAAGGAAAAGAAATCATTCCTTCACCTCATCCCAAGGTCAAGGGTAAAGAAACAATCACTGATGAAAGTGATCTTGAGGAAGACAATATGATTCCTAATTGGGATCTTTCTAACCTAACAGACGAGCAAATGGATATACTTGGTAAGATGTGGAAGAAAAGAGCAAGACATCAGAAGCTTTGAGCTAAGAAGAAAAGGAATAGAGTACTGGAAGATATCAAAGGTATATTTTTTTATTCTTTAGAAATTGAAGTCAATTAGAATGACTCTATTGTGAACCAACTTGTTGACATAGTTCACATGTTCAACACAGATCTTAATGGTCAGGAGAAATTACTGTAGAAGGCAGAAAGGAAATTTGAGAACAAGGTTCTAGAGAATGTTGCAGGTAAAATCTCAATAGATCGGGTAAAGCTAACAACTGACATTAGATCTCTAGAAACCACAATGAACAATGTTGTATCATTATTTGTAAAGTTGAGTGATACTTCCAAGTTTACCATGGAAATCAAGAAGAAGCTAGCAAAGATAGACAATGATTTAAAGGAAAGTGCAAACCACTTGGCACTTGACCCAATTTCTAGCTCAGAGCATTTTCTCAAGATCAAGTATCTTACTAATCTATAGGCCGAGTTAATAGGGGAAGAAACTAGAACAAGGGAATCCCTTACAGCTATACAGAGCCAACTCCTTCCACACATGGATGTCATGCAGAAACATATTGCTCATGCAAAGACACTCATACAAATACACTCATACATGATAAAAAAAAATTCAGTTGCAAAGCTTATGATGGAGTTATCAGCAGAGATTCAGATCGAGTTTCACATCCTGAAGGTTTTGCAAGATAATTGGGACAAAACCTTATCTCAAATTTTGAAGGTACACTGTGACTTCCTATCATATTTTGGTATTACCTTGTGTATAGTTAGAAAATGGAAGCACTTCCATTATAGACTGGTTTAGCCTTCCAAGTAAGTGGTTTGGGGTCATGTCAAGTGCCTTGAATGGGTCTCTAACTTGGATCTGGCTTTTTCCCCTATTCTACCCCATTTCCCACTTTTTCCAACCTATTTCTGACACCCTAAACTAGAAACTGAGATTTTTGACCTCAGGGTCAAAATTGACCTTTCTGGGTCAAGGTCAACCTCACCCTTCACCTAGGTCAAGGTCAAACTCACCCTTGACCTAGGTCAAGGTCAACCTCACCCTTGACCTAGGTCAGAATCAATCTTTTTCTGGCCCAAGGTCCAGATTTTAGATTTCCAAGATTTTCAGATCTCAAGCTTCGGAAAAGTTTAATTCCCGCTTCCGGGTCGGCTATTTCAGTCTTTGAAGAAATGATTCTTAAATTATATTTAATATAGGTCCTTTTCTAGGGGTATAGGTCTAATGGGAATTTCATTCTCCAATGTAGGCCTCTGTAGAAGATTGTGCCCTAGATTTGTATATAAGGAAGCTTTCTCCTCTCACTTTCTCTAGCCATCAACTAAGTGAAAGCTAAGGAGAAAGATTTGAAGCAAGCCAAGTAGCCATTGAAGAATTCATCCATTCTAAAGCATTCAAGCACTTCTCAAGCATACAATTCATCAAGGAGATCCATTGGTTGCCATTGAAGGATTCAAGCTCCATGAAGCCCTCTTGTTGAAGATTTATTCTTCCACATTCCTCCAATCATCTTCCTCTTCCAAGATCCATTCAAGATTGGTGTTGAATATTTACAAGCAATTTATTTGATACATTCTACATCCATTTGGTGCATACATACTTGTGGATCCACGGATTCGAATCCACCACAAGGGCTTCTATACAAGCAAGGTGAATTTGTTTATTTACTTTGTTTACTTATGCAATTTCAATTTGATTATAAGGTTAACTCTAAAACTGAGGTTTGACCAAGGCAAACCCCTCCCCCTCAAAAAAAAAACCATTTTTCTTGCAGGTATAGGTTCAAGACAATGAATTAAAGTGCAGATCTGGATACCCTTTTCGGCAAACTTTCAGGATCTGCAAACAAATTTTATATCAGAGTTGTACATGTCAAGGTTGACATTTTGGGGGTCAAGGGTGACATTTTGGGGTCAAGGTCGACCTTGACCTAGGTTAGAATCGGAAATTTTGGGTCAAGGTCGACATTGACTTAAGAGTCAAAATTGACCTTTCTCAGAAAAGAAAAAGATTTCTGGGTTTTGTAGATCTCGCAGTTTAAGTTCAAGATTGCAAAAATTAGCAATTTCTGAGACTGTCTGACAGGGTTTTCAATAGGTTCTTTTCAGAGGTATGTATTTTATTCCATTTTTCTTTACAAACATTTCTAGATTTACACCCCTTATCAATTACAATTAAATGTAAGTGGATAATATGTGCATAGGGACACTTCTATGAATAAACCAACATTTTTCTAAACCCTATCCATGTTTTTCTATATTACATTTTGGTGAACCCGTGATAGACAAGTCTTTCTTTTTGGTGTTAGATTTGCATCTTGTGTTGGATCTTACATGTAATTAAAAGTATATTTCTTTTATGGTCTTGCACTTATATATCAAAAAAAATAAAAAATCACAACATTTATTTAAAAATACAAAAACATTTACATTTTTCATGCTTATAGATTTAATTTGAAGCATTTGGACATATTTTCTACACATTTCTTTATTCGTTATCATGTTGCACAATTTGTTTCAAGTTTTTTCCAAACATCCTTCTATAACTTTTGGGATTAAACAACATCCTCCTCTTACCATACCATTGAATGATGTTACACCTAGAAAGACTTTATTTAGTGTGTGTGATGTTTCTTTTTCCTCTCTTGTATTACCTTGTAAGGATATATTAGAGCAAGAAGATGACTTTAATCTTTCTCTCCATCATATTTATCTTTATGGAGATGAGTTGAGGATTGATGTTAATTCTTCTCCTAATATATGTCTTTTCTATGAGCCTACTTTAGAAAATAATTTACCTTATTTCCCCGTTAGGGATCAAGCTTTAGTGATTGATGGCGCTCCTACAATGTGCTTTATTGATAAGGATGCTAATCCTCCTATTTGGGATGAACCTTTGGATTTTCATGTTGATTAATCTCTTCCTCATGAAGCCATTGTGGATGATCCTTCTTTTTGGGATGAACCCTTGGATAAAGACATTGATTTATCCCCTCCTTGTGAAGATGCTTTGATACAAGAGGGTGATTTATTAATAGATGACATATTCATACATGATGGTGACTATTTCTCTAAAACATACTCCTCTTATGCAAAAAATTTAGAGAAAGAAGAAAAAATTATAGATGCTTTACCTCCATTTGGGATTCCTTCTCATGATGAGGAATTAGTGGAGAATGATATGAATTCCCTTAATGCTCTCCCACTTATTGATGATCTTATGGAGAATAAAGATCCTACCTCATCTCCTCCTAGGATATCTTCTTTGCTTCCTTCTTGTGAATCTATTTGTAGTGTTGAGACAACTAACATGTCCAAAACCCTTGTTGACTATCAAAGGTTGTCCTCACATTACTATCAAAGGTAAACCTATGGAGTCTTTGGAGTCTTTCAATGATCAAGATTTGATAGCTCACACCTATCATAAAAGGAATTACCCTAAACAAAATCTAGTGGTTCCTACTTCTTTACCACCTTCTCAACCCATTCTTCCTCCTCCATCCCGTCTTCCTAGCATGGAGTATGATTTGATAAACCAATTGTGCAATACCCCTGCCAAAATTTCTTTATGGGAGCTTCTTCAAACTTCACCTACCTACCATGAAGCCTTGAAAAAATATATAGAAAATCTTTCCACTCCACCTCCTAATCAAGAGAAAATCAATGCCTTCTTACAATGCATGAATGCTACCCCAAGTCCTCCTGACATTATGTTTACTCAAAAGGATTTACCTTCTAAAGAAGTTTTGAATCAATACAATGCTCTTATGGTTGTTGTTACTACCAATAAGAGTATCATTCATAGGACCTTGATTGATAATGGTTCCATGCTTAATATTGTAGCATGGAAATGCTCAAAGCAATTAAAGCCAATCTTTCAACTATTCAATCTGATAATGATCCTATACGTGGCTTTGATAACATTGCTAAGAACACTTTGGGAATTATTACCTTACCTATCAAAGTAGGTCCAGTCATCCTGAATACTCCTTTTCATGTTATGTCTAGACCTCTTAATTATAACCTCCTTTTGATTAGACCTTGGTTGCATGAGATGCATGTTGTTCCTTCCACCCTTCACCGTAAAGTCAAGTTTATTCACAACAACATGATATATAAACTTCATGCAGATGATGTGTGCCAAATCCTCGTTTGAATATTCAAACCCACAATAATCCTATTCCTAATAGTAATCCTCCTTCCTCTAATTCTCTTCCTAGAGATGATTGGGGAACCTTGGATTTTAATCCTACCTTTATTAGAGAGTATAAGGTTTCTGATCTTGATTTTATGAAGCAACAAAGAGAGTTTGAACAATGAGCTTTTGCTTCTACTTCTAATGCCCTTTGTAATAACTTTGTCACTGCTTCTACCCACTATGAATCTATCAAACCTACTAGTAATTCCATAGTGACTATTGAAGTTCCATTGAATCCTTCTGATATGGTCCTGGTTATCATTTACTAGTTAAACAAGGATTCCATGGGCAAGGATGTTGTAAGCATAAATTGAGAATTCAAACGCCCTTACAGAGTGGGGGGCATGAGAATTCTTATGGATTGGGATTTAATCCTCAACAACACATCAATAACAACATCTCAAATAACACTTCAAAACATGATGACCCTATGAAGGAATTTGACCAAGAAGTTATTTTTCCTAAACTCCTTCATGATCACTCTACTAATAAATGTCAAGCTTTACATTATAAGATTAGGAAGCTCATTGATAGTAAATTTATTTATATATCATGTGGCAATGAGTTGTATTTCAATCCTATTTTCTCTAAATAACATTTATGTTCCTATTATGGAACTCTACATTATTTAAGCAATGTTAGCCTAATCCTTGGGGGCTCATTTTATTGCATAGTGTTGTGAGCAATATAATAGGTCCCCTTTCATCCTTGTCCCTACGTTTGGGGGGCAAGGATGCCATCTCCTTCTTTTCTTTCTTTTTGGGATCCACTTTTCCCTTGGTTAAATAGTATCTATCTATTATGTGATATCCAATCATATATGAAAATTTTGGTTTACATTGAGTATCTATGTCCTTGATCATAACCTATTTTGTTGTTTGATATTGCATTTCCATGGTTGATAAATATCTCACCTTGGAAACTGAATAGTGTTCTATCCCTCATAAGGGTTACTTTTTCACTTCTTGCATGATATCTCTTTGCATTCATCCCTTCTATGACCTCATAGAAGCTGTGACCTTCTTGATTTGGACTGGGTGTTGTCTATGGATATTGTATTGATGTTGAAGAAGGCTTTATCCTTGTTCTTTTATTTCCTTAACATGTCAAAATAGTACGTGTTTTTACATCTTAAGGAGGGGGGCATATATACAGCCTCCCTTGTTCTATATTATGCATTTTTGTTCTAACCTTTTGTTTTGCAGCATGCTAAATCCTCTCAAGGTAGCGCACATAAGTTGCTAAATCCTAACGAGATACACATTCGATTACAATTCAATATGATAAATCCTCTAAAGGTAACACACATAAGTTGCTAAATCTCGGAGAGATACACATTTTACAAATGTATTCCATGGTGATATGAGGATATGGATCCATGGGTACTTCATAAAAGCCATCAGAAGATGCACTACATACATGCACAGAGCTGCCAGAAGGTACACAACTTAATGGGGTGACTATCAAGTGCTTTCTTGGTGGGCCATCCTATCCTTTTTGTGGTTCACAGTGAGATACACACATCTTACAGGGTGAGCTAATCACACCCTCTCTCTTTTTCTCTTTGACCGGTGATGTCTCTCTTATCATGATCTTAGGGTTGATAAAGACTTCAGTTCCTGGGGGCTTGAGGATTACTTTGTCCCTTTTGATTTCAATAATATTGTCTTTTCATCATGATCTCCTTTACCAAGAGTTTGCATCGAGTCCATACTCTTGCTAAAGTGGGGGCTAAATGTATAGTCATAAAATTGAAGCACTTCCATTGTAGACTAGTTTAGCCTTCCGAGTAAGTGGTTTAGGGTCATGTCAAGCACCTTGAATGGGTCTCTGTCTTGGATTTGTCTTTTTTCCCTATTCTGCCCCATTTCCCACTTTTTCTAGCCTGTTTCTGACACCCTAAACTAGAAACTAATATTTTTGACCTCAGGGTCAAAATTGACCTTTCTGGGTCAAGGTTGACCTCACCCTTGACCTAGGTCAAAATTGACCTTTTTCTAGCCCAAGGTCCAGATTTCAAATTTCTAGGATTTTTGGATCTCGGGCTTCTGAAAAGTTTAATTCTCGCTTTCAGGTCGACTTTTTTGGTCTTTGAAGAAACTATTCTTAAATTATATTCAATATAGGTCCACTTATAGGGGTATAGGTCTAATGGGAATTTAATTCTCCTATGTAGGCCTCTCTAGAATATTGTGCCCTAGATTTGTATATAAGGAAGCTTTCTCCTCTCATTTTCTCTAACCATCAATTAAGTGAAAGCTAAGGAGCAAGATTTGAAGCAAGCCAAGTAGCCATTGAAGCATTCATCCATTATCAAGCATTCAAGCACTTCTCAAGCATCCAATTCATCAAGGAGACCCATTGGTTTCCATTGAAGGATTCAAGCTCCATGGAGCCCTCTTGTTGAAGATTTATTCATCCACATTCCTCTAAGCCTCTTCCTCTTCCAAGATCCATTCAAGATTGGTGTTGAAGATTTACAAGGAATTGATTTGAGACATTCTACATTCTACATTCTACACTCTACATCCATTTGGTGCATACATACTTGTGGATCCAAGGATTCGAATCCACCACAAGGGCTTTTATACAAGCAAGGTGAATTTGTTTATTTACTTATGCAATTTCAATTTGATTATAAGGTTAATCCAAAATCTAGGGTTTGACCAAAGCAAACCCCTCCCCCCCAAAAAAAACCATTTTTCTTGTAGGTACAGGTTTAGGATAGCGAATTAAAGTGCAGATCTGGATACCCTTTTCAACAAACTTTTGAGATCCGTGAATGAATTTTCTGTCAGAGCTGTATAGGTCAAGGTCGACATTTTAGGGTCAAGGGTGACATTTTGGGATCAAGGTCGATCCTGACCTAGGTCAAGGATGAACTCAACCCTGACTTAAGTCAAAATCAGAAATTCTGGGTCAAGGTCGACATTGACTTGAGGGTCATAATCGACCTTTTACAGAAAAGAAACATATTTTTGAGTTTGGTAGATCTTGCAGTTTCAGTTCAAGAATGAGGAAATCAATTGTTTCTGAGACCATATGACAAGGTTTTCAGCAGGTTATTTTTGGAGGTATGTATTTTATTCCATTTTCCTTTACAAACATTTCTAGATTTACACCCCTTATCAATTACAATTAAATGCAAGTCGATAATATGTGCATAGGGAAACTTCTATGAGGAAACCAACATTTTTCTAAACCATATCCATATTTT
>MU227221.1:166862-189446 GCA_018584345.1 Thuja plicata
TATATATATATATATGAGGAAATACATATATAGAGAAGAGGAAGATATACATAGTACATAATCAAAACACTTTTGAAAAATAAAAAATAGAGTCAGTTGTAATCGAGCTATAGAGCAGTTGTCAAAACCTGAGAAAGTACCCAAGCACATGGTACGAGGGAGTTTTAACTTAGTAGGTTGATCATATTTTTGGATATGATAAATGTTTTTGGTCACTAATGCCAAAGGGGGAGATTGTAGACCTTATGGTAAGACATGTTGTAAATTAGTTCCAAAACATTTAGTCACTTATATGATTACAGTGTTGACCGAGCCAGCATCTTGAAGTGCAACCCGAGAAGTTTCAGTGTAACCCGAGCAGTTGTAGTGTCAAATGAGTAGATAGTTGCAATTAGTATCATCCGAGTCGCCAATATTAACCGAGTCACATAGTAGCTCTGAGTGATCTATGTGACCTAAGAAAACTGTGTAGCCTGAGTAACAATTCACTATATCACCTGAGTGTCATCATATTGCCCGAGTGTCAGTATATCACCCGAGTGGATTATTAGAACTTTTGTGGGTCCATAACACACACCCCATGATTGGTCCTCTGACTATGGGGACCACCCTTCTTTTTTTGTGTCTTTTGGTCTTTTGAGTCTACCTCCTTTCCCAGTCCCTCCCAAATCAGTTTCATTATTAGCCTGTTAAACAAAGTAGACACCTTTTTTGGCCTTTTCTCCCTTTCGGCCTTTCATAGGACCAAGTCCTCCGAAATACCAAAATGGATGAAAGGCCGAAGCTCGGCCCTTTCGGTGTTTTCAGCCTCCAAAAACACCAAAAGGTGTCTACCTTTGGACTTTCAGTGTTTCGAACATCAAAACACCGAAAGTGCTCACGCCCCCCTAGGCTATAAAATGGAAAAATGGCCTTAAGGACATTCACTTTGCTTTTCATCTCTAGCGTCTTCTGAGCTCGCAAATTTGCAAACTTTGTCCTCACTCCTTGTGGCTGATCGTTCCGCACCTTTGACCTTGTTGTGTCTCCCTCTTATGCTCCTAGCTCTTGCGAGGTAGGTTTCTTCCTTGCCACTTAGTGTTTTTTTTTTTCTCTTCATTATTTAGGTCTAGGGTTTCATGCCTGGTGCTTATCTAGTCTAGTGCGTGTTGACTTTGCCCCCCCAAGTCCTTAGGGTTTTTACACCCTTAGCCTTATGAGGGAAGCCTCTCCTTGTCTCGTTGGGTCCTGTCCTCATTCATTTTCTAGTTAGGGTTTTTTCCTTTTTTCTATCACAACCTTTGCCATAGGTTTTCAGCCTTTGAAATGCTGAAAACTAGGTCGAGTCTGTCGTCCAAGTGCTCCTCAGAGATTCAACCCTTTCAGCATTTCAGACCTCCGAGATGGCTGAAACACCGACAAGTTTGAATCTCTGAGGATGTTGTCTGCCTTGCGGGGTTTCGGACATTCAGAGTCTGAGATCCAGTTCAGAATTCTGATGTCTAAAGAATATTTTCAAACTTTTGCACACCGAAAATCTGATAGGTTCCATTTCATTGATGATTGCTCTTTTGCACTTTCAGCCTTTTCAGACTCTAAACCCATTTTCAACACTCAAAACCCCAAAAGGGTAGAAAGTGTGAAATCTACATTTCTGGCTAATTAAAGAGATTTTTACTCCTATTCCTAGATTAGTCAGTTCTTTTTCAGTTATTTTTAGTTTCTTCTACAAATAAAACACTGATACTTGCATATTCCATTACAAGAATGCCTGAGAAAAAGACTACATCACTAATGAGGTACTTATAAAAGGGAAACACTCCCCCTTCAAAGATTGGAAACAAACACATAAAAATCACCGACACTGATATCAAAAATGTCAATTGGGATCAATTCCTGACGATATGTTCCCAACCAGTTTGGAGATCCGAGGACTACACCTCACTAGTCCTATCAGGCCTAGTTAATGTGGCAGCCCACCTAGTGGCTATCACATCATCTGAGCTGATCATGACTTTGGAAAACCATTATGACTTGGATAAAAGGGTGGTCCAGAATACAGAGGGATAGGTGGTATCAGATATCAGATTGGACATCATAGAAGAGGTCTTCCACCTCCACAAAGGCATAGCCAAGTTCAATGAATTCTTCATAGAAAAGGGAAACACATGGCTCAACAAAAAAGGGGAAGAGGCATATGACATTGTCAATAAGAATTACCTCAAGTAGCCTCTCCCCAAAAATAGGCTGGACAAGATAGAACTCTAGAGGGAAGTACATAAAAGATGATATCTAGGCAACCCTAACATTACTAAACCGGGTATATGGATTACCTCAGTCTATCCAACAAGAGAATTGGATGATACTTTTAAGAGAAAAGATTAGAGGCTATAAGTCCATGTTCGATTAGGGAACCATCATTAGCAATAGGTTGGATGAACAATTGGTTGTAGTAAAACACAAGCCTAAATTCTATATGAGTACCTATGTGGTGTACTTATTGGCAGCACAGGAAAACTACCTGAGACACACCAAGAGGGGAAACATAAATGACCCCAATACATGGCATCACATTGTGTGCCCCCAGCTAAAAAGAAGTGAAAACATGTCAGAAGACAGCCCTAACTATAGGATAGTCAATGATGCCTTCACCTTCACAATCATCCGATCCATTGAAGGTTATTTTGGGAAGAGGATGTTGGAGGAATCAACCGTCAAGGTGAGGGCCATTGGGGCTTACTACATATAGTATAAGACATTCGCTTACATCTGGGTGATAGGGTCTACCTTGAAACATAAGAAGTTTCCCTAATATCCATCTGATTGGATAATCACCTTAGAAATAGCCAGACAGCTTGCTGACATCTTTGAACATATCAAGAACAAGAAGAAACATTGCTGGGACTTCCCTATTTCTCTAGGCCCATACACTTTACAAGATATGAAGGTCTACAAATCCTTGGCCTTTGAATGAGATTAATTCCCACTACAGCTTTATAAAATAGTCCGGCCAAGGTTCAACCTGATAGGTACATACAACTACATCATTGACAGGTTCATATCCATGAACCACATCTGGAAGACCATTGGATCAATTGTATAGATGATCATGAGGTCAGGATCTGGGATTATTGCAGGATGTCCCTCACCCTTGCACAACACACCTTGAAGACCTCAATTCCTCGAAAGGTTTGGGAGAAGGATTCAGACAGGGTATTAGAGGCCATTTATATTTTGGATAAAATATATGATAGGCCCATCATGAGTGCTAAATTTGATAAAGATGAGAATGATGACATTGAGTTCTAGGCTACACATGTAATATGAACAATGGAAAATTAGATCCAAAGGCCTTATAAAATGGACCCAATCCTGGTGAAAACATTAATGAATCCATCAAAGAAGGTGGATAGACAATGTGGGGATAAAAATACAGTGCCACAATACAAGAAGGCGCCACCACAAAAGCCAAACATGGTATATGTCCATGAACGCACACTAGAGTACGAGTTGAATCTAAGACACAAGGCTCCCAAGACTAGAATGAATGGGAAGATAGATCCTCCAGTAGGGTCAACACAGGCTTCACCAAATGAAGGGCCAGCCACTTCTAGAAATCTCCTCCTACCACGGAAAAGGGTAAGAAAACACATAAAAGGAAGAGAAATTTTGTATCTCCACAATTGGAAACCATACAGGAGGAGCCATAAGAAGGAGAAGAAGAGGTACCTCTATTCAAAAGGACAAGGTCTGAGAAGAAGAGAGAGAAGGAGGCTACCAAGAAACACCAAGAGGATCCCAAAGAACAAGATAATCCCTTGGATGCTTTAGGATCAAATGAGTTTTAGATGTCTGACTTTGAATGTCTAGAGGGCTTTTTGGACCAAGGGCAAGACACACCAGGTTATGCAATAGGGTATAAAATGGTAGGTCCATCTCTCTTTTAGCCATCAGTAACCCTCACTCCACCTCCCACTTAGTTCACTAATCCAACACTTGATGTACCTATCGTGAAAGGGGGCTCTAATACAGATCAAGGGATTGGGAATCAAGATGACCCAATCACCCAAGATGTAGCAGGGGATAAGGTCACAGGAGAGACCCTCTCTACTAATCCCCCACCTCACATTCCTACTCCACCAACTACTCTCCCACCTCCAATTCCTACTCCACCACCATTTCTCCTAACTCCAACACTGACTCCACCTCCACTTACTACTCTCCCATTTCCCATTCCAAATCTCCCTACACCTACTCCACCACCATCAATCTCTTTGCCTTGCTTCATCCTAGCCCCTAGAGGATCAATAAGTGCAGAAGCTATGTCACCTTTCAAAACCAAATTAAAATTCATGACTGGTCTTAATACCAAAGTGTTGTTTAGCTCCCCAGGAAATGAAGACCAAGACAAGGAAAAACAAGATAAGGTAGCGAAAGAAGAAAAGGCGGAAGAGGGAAGGGAAGAAGGAGAAGAACAAAGGGAAGGAATGAATGAGGAGGAAAAAAGAAAGGAACAGGAAGAAGGGTCAGATAAGGAAGTAACCTTGGGGCCCCCAAACTTGGATTTAGTCCTTCAGGTTTCCCTATATGAGCCAGTCACCACATTTATTAAACCTACATGGTTCACTAAAGAAATTGTTCATAAAAAGAACTTACACAGATGAAGATGAGGGGGAAGATACAAGTATGACTTCTTTAGGGAAAGCCTTCCACCAAATAGGGGTCACATTACCATCACAGACAATGTCCTATGTCACCCAAGACACTAGAGGTTGCTGGAAGGCATAGGTTACAGTTCCTTCTACTAGCACCTCTCAAACACAAGCAAATCCAGAATATTACACATTTGAGGAGGTGGATTTGGGAGAGCCCACCAAGGAAGGGAGAAAAACACTGACAACCTTAGGGCTTAAAACTGCTATAGGGTTCATGAGTAAGGATGAGGAGACCATAAAATCATTGATATAACAGAATGAAGCTTTGAAGAAGTTCATTCACAAGATGTTTGGTCCTATCAACCCAAGTTGCCCGGATGCCTCACTGCAGGCAGTATTGGAGAAAAGAAACACCCTAGACTTGCCGATAGGTTTGACCTCGTCATTTATCCAAGAAAGTACATATTGGAAGGGAGAATTTGAGCAATATGGAGAAGAGGCCATCAAATGGACATATCAGCCTTATAGGGTCATTTTGATTGAAGCTACAAATTTGATAGACTTGATGGAGAATGAAGGTGGTCTGAACTCTGAGATAGACAAATGGCAAGTTGCCTTCCAAGACCTAGAAGTAATCAGGAAACAAGGTTTCCAAATATTGGTGAAAATATATGAAGGTGAAGAGATCAACAACTTTGAGACCTAGACTAAATGAATGGCCAAGATCATTAAGGTCTATAAGAAATATCAAGGCTCCATACTGGAAAAATAGAAAGAAGTCTTGGAATGGGTAGAAGAAATTGATTTTTTCTTCACAAGGATTGGCCTCGACTTGTACCGAGACAAAGATAAGCATATCTTATGGCCATAAAAAGAAGTGGTCCAACAGTTTAGGGACATTCTGGTAGGAATCAGTACCAAGGGGGCCCTACAACAAATATTCTATTCAAGAGAAGAAATGTTAAGGATGTTGGAACACGAAGAATAGGTCCAGTTCTTCGCTTCCAAATTGACAATATCCAAAGAGAAGCAAGATCAAAAAGTCAACAAGGTAAAGAGGAAGGAGATAAACTACAAAGAAGTTCAGGAGATCATACAGAGGCTCTAGGCTACACACACATAAGTATTCCCAACTTGACTCCTTGGACCCTTGAGCATTTTTGGAAAAACAATAGTTTCAGCACTTAGCAATTTTAACCTAAGGCAGGTTTCGGCCTTTCGGCCTCCTCAGCTAATGCGACTTTCAGACCTTTTCAACCTTTGAAGAATTTTGGCCTGTGAGATATTTTGGATTTTCAAACCTTGCAGCCTTTCGGCCTCTGAAAAGGCCAAAACTTTTAGATCTCCTGATTTTGTTCGATACTTGGCCATTTTTGGATACTAAAATTTTTGGAGTAGAGGTCGAGGGCCGAAAATTTGAGTGCTTCTAGAGAGATCATCTTTTTGCATGCTAATTGAACTCGAGATCAGATTGATGGTTAACTTGAGTTCATTTTGGAAGGACTAAGGGTCCCCTATCAGTTCCCACCGCAAGAAGAACCTCTAGATGAAGATTCCAAGGAAGAACTCTAAGAACCAATAAGAAGACTCCAGTTCATAGAAGAAACCCTATCTTCTTTCTCTTTCTTTCTTGACGAGTTTGATCCCTCTTGCATGGACAAAATAATTGTAAATGGATTTAAAATCAATGCAAGCTATTCAATATTAGTTAGAAATAGTTTCTTTTTAGCTAAGCTTTAGTTTTAGTTTATTTCCATAAATTTAGACTCTCTGATACCCTAATTTTGGCATTCAGAGTTGGTCAATCAAAAACTCTATATATTTTAATCAAATCAATGTAATGGGGGAAAATTATTAATACAATAAAGATCTACATTTGGTGCTTCATTCATGATGTGTAAATTACCACCATCTATGCGAATTGGTGAATGTGTGTATACATTATTCATTACTTTCAAAGAGCCTCTTTTTTTGTTGTGTTTCTAATTCACGTTTACCTTAGTTGGAGTTTGTTTTTGTCTATCTACCTTGTTATGATGAATGCATGGAAGGGATCATCTATTGGGCTTAATGATAAATCTATCTTGTGGGTGTGCACATCTTGGTGGCTTCATGATTAGATAGATTTTGAATATCTTGCATGAGTGAATTCATCTTCTCTCCAAATGCTTGCATCCATTGGGTATAGAATTACGACTTTGTCTGATTTATACCTCAGGTTTTTTTCCAAATATCCCCACCATTCAATTCACAAGGAATGGTTTACAATGGTTTATGTCTGTAGGATTTTGTTTCAGTAATTTACTTTATTTCTTGTTACCTTTCTCATTTGAAGTTTGTCTCAATCTAAAGTAATCACCTTGAAAATATAAAATTGCATTTTTATTTTAAACACCAATCTTGTTAAAATAGAAAAACCCAAAAATAGTACTAAAGATCGCTTTGTAGTTTGATGTCTTGAACGTAGCAGCAAAGGCCTCCTCATGAAAATTCACATTTATCTTTAACTAAGTAAGCAAGCAGGTTGTGACCCGACTCCAGAGAACCTTGGGAATAACTCCGTTATTCTTTCAATAGAGGAAATTGAATCTCAAGATCCTAGCAAGTTGGCTTGTGTAAAAAAATGCTCAATAGAAGTGGCACTAGAAGGAGGACCTCAAGAATGAAAAGCTGGAAAATATGGGATCCTTCTCCCTGGAGCAGTTCGAGCGAGTTCTTAGATCATCTCCAAAGAGAAGCAAGTTCATTAAACTCACTCACCATCGTAGACCACACAATGACAAAGGGAGAATGAGAGAGAACTCCTCTCACCATCCCAATGAGTCATAGAATCTTCTTGGAAAACAATCATACATCACTATCCTAATTGTTCCCATAGCCATAGACCAAAATCAGAACTTACAAAATTAGAATTTGCAACCGCCTCGTCCGATGGCTTTCTTCGCTAATGCACAAAGCTCACCATTGAATTTTGTTGGATAGCTCCATGAACTGCCCAAGAATCTAGAAAGGTTTTGCACATGTTTTGTATATGGATAATCAAGAATAGCAGAAGAGCACATCCATGCCTTCAAAGAAATTTGCAACCGCAAGGAGATTTCCCACCAGGATGTTGTCTGCCTCCTTTTCCCTTACACTTTGGGAGAATTTGCATACAACTGGTACATTAATTTTCCAAGGGGATCTATCTCTGCATGGAATGAATTTGAAACCAAATTTATTAACCAATTCAAATTGTATGTGGATCCAGCTACAATACATCACCAATTCATTACAACAAGAAAAGATCCCAAAGAGCCCATCGCCATGTTCAACCATCGCTTTCATAAAATGGATGAAAATTTGAAATCTCCTTACACCATACTAGAGGCAGATGTCATACAAGTTTATCTTAAAGCTTTGGACCCATTCACCTCAATTTTACTAAGAAGACTTCCCCTTGTAGATAGAGACATGATGGAAAAGGTATACAATGAGGTCATTACATTTACACAACAAATGAATCTGCAAGAAGGGAACTTCACAACCATGCCTATCATTAACAACACCTCTGCCCCACATCCATTTGCAGCAAATAGTCAAACTTTGGCAACTCACATGCCATCAATGAATCCAATTCCACCACAACCATTCACTTCCCCCTACCACCATCCATCACTTACCTGGGCTCTGAAGCCCATAAGGCTGCGTTTGTAGAGAATAGAGTTGTGTCCCAAACCAAACCTGATACTCTCATGGCTTCTGAGCTAGATGCCATGAAGAAAACCTTGTCACAACTCACAAGTGAGCTCACCAGGATGAAGTTAAATCCATCCCAAAACCAAGGAGGATACCAGCAGACATCTGCTGGTCTAAATGCCTATCCTCAGAATCTGAATTGGGGTTTCAATACCTACAACAACAACAATAGACAAGATAAAACATTTGGGTAGAAAAGGCCCACTAGGCCATGGAACACCCAACCGAACAATGGTAGTATCCCCATGGATAATGAAAACACATACAAAGCTTTGGAAGCAAATTTTGTTGGGGCTCCAAACTCTTACCAAGGCCATGAAAGATACAGAGGCAGCTCCTACAACCATCATACTCAGAATCCTGATGAGCCACCTATTCAGTTCAACACCATGATGTTTGATTCTTACAAGTGTAGAAATGGAGAAGGTTTAGATACATACGCAAAAGAAGAAGAGTTTGTGTTCCCATTTCAGAAAGAGGTGGAACCTAAATACTCTAAAGTACATGCCTTTTAAAATGATGACCGAAATTCATATAACCTACAAAGTAGGAAAGACCCTCTCACTAACGGTATACCTCTTAGCAAACAACCGACTCCCCTAGGTCCTCAGGCTAGAAACAACCCCATGCCTCCTAAAGGTCTGAATGCTCCTACAACTCCTCCCCCAAACACATTTTCTAGTTATAGGAGTACAATGTGGTCAAGTGACAAATATAGTGCGGTAAAAGAGTTGAAAAGGACCAAGGCGAACATATCTATGTTCAAATTACTGCAAGGTTGTCCATCTCAAAAGAAAGCCCTTTTAAAATATTTGGACCATTCAAAGCAAGGTCCGTCAGCTAGCAGTACAAGAGCACCTACATCCAATGTCAATACTTCTGATGATTTTCCCACAATGTTCAAAGACAAGATGGAGGTACCCCCTTTCCTACTCAGCTTGTGGATGTTTGGGAAGAATTTATACAATTGCTTGATTTATTCCAGAGTGTCATACAACTTCATGCCCTTGTTAATTTGTCAAAAACTGGGGATGGTACCCCAAATAACCAATTGAGTAGTGATAGAACTAGATAAAACTGAAGTCAAAGTAATCGGTGTGCTCAAAGATATACATATTCAATTGGTTGAAAATCCAAGGATACAAGAGCGCATCGATATACATATAGTGGACATCCTTGAAACCTATAGAATGTTATTGAGCCAAGAGTGGACCAGATATCTAAGGGGTTGGTTTTCTACAAATTTCACTCAAATCTGGCTACCCTGGAGAGGATTGAACAATCATATCAAGATAGACGCAAAACCAAAATTGAAAAGGATGATCAAAGAGTATAATGCTCCTAATGAAGTTATGTTCACACAAACTTATTTAGGCACTTATTGGATGGATGATGTCCTCATGTTTCAAATCTGAGAAGGGGAAGATTTAGACCATAGTCCCATTCAGGGCCTCCTAGAGTTACCCATCAGTGACGACATCTTTGGGAGTTTTATTGATAGTACTATAGCAAGCCTGAGGTATTTGGGATGGGATGCTGATCCCAAAATCTTGTTATTACCAGGATACTGCCGATTACATTAAGAAAGCCATTAAGAGTTCACAGGCCCCAGATCCCAGGAGGCACTATCACAAATATTAGCCCAGATTGCCCTACCAAAGAAGGTACAGGAAGCACATGCGATGGAAGAAGACTTTAACGTGGAAGATGAGAGTAACCCCATGCCAAAGAAAGAAAGCCCAGCCAATCTAAGTCAAAATAGTGAGTCAGACTCAGGTGAAAAAATACCGACCCTAAACATGCTTAGTGACTGGAGCACTTCATATGATGGAGCATGTCCACCCTACAAGGGGTTACTAGAGGGTAAAAATAGTAAAGGTGCCAAAATATCTGAACACAGATGTATCCAAGGGATAGGGGAAGGAGAATCAATTTCCTCAGATAGTGATGGAGGGATGGAAGAAAGGACTGAAACCATGGGTTTTACCAAAAAGGCCCCCACCAAGTCTAGCCTCATTGGGCAACAACGAATATGGAAATTATGCTTCGAAGGCTATAAATGTAAACAAGGAGCAGGTACAAGGATCAAACTAATTAACCTAAGAGGTAAGTTTTCTTATGTTACATACAGATTACAATTTCAATGCACTAACAATGTCATAGAGTATGAAGGATTGATCCATGAAATCCTCCTGGTCCACAAGAAAGGAATAAAGGCACTGATGGTGGAAGGAGATTCACAATTGGTCATCAAGAAAGTCCACAGTGAGTATTATTGCAATGATAAGAGGCTCTCAGCCTACAAAAACATGGCATAGGATTTGATCAATGAATTTGAAGCCTTCAACATCTAATCTATCCCACAGAGAAAGAACATTATCACTGACGCTCTAGTTGTATCTACCAGTTCACTACATCCAATGGAGAAGTCCAAGTTAAAGAAGTTTTTGGTTGAACTCATCGCAGTGCTGACCATCCCAAATAACATGACTAATTTCCAAGTCTTCCAAGATGATCAACACATCCTTAAGTTCATCATGTGCGCGGGTGTGTTCAAAAAATAGATCATAGATGAAAGGAAGGAAGAAGAAGAGGAAGAAGAAGTCGATCCTAAGGATCTTGATGACCAGGGCATCATAAACCTAAGGACCAATGCTATACCAAAGGGGGTGGTAGAGCTGGAAAGGATTTTTGATAGTGATGGGACTGCCATAAAGAGATGCCCAGATGTAACTCCCAATGACAAAGAATGTGAGACATACAACCTCGACACGAAGGAAGAACCAAGAGAGGTACATATCGGCAAAGTGGGTACCAAAGAAGAAAAGTAGAGAATGGTCCAACTCCTCACTAAATATTAGGATGTTACTGCCTGGTGCTATGAAGAATTAAAGACGTATGATACCTCGGTCATAGTACACAACATCCCTCTGAAACCAGATTCCAAACCCTTTAGATAACGCCAAAGGCCTGTGAGCCCTACTATGGAGCCCTTGATCCAAAAGGAGGTCCAGAAGTTACTAGATGCTAGAATCATTTTTCAATTCGACATTCCACATGGGTCACAAACTTGGTTTCCATAAGAAAGAAGACCGGTGAGATTTGGTTATGCGTGGACTTCTAGAATCTGAATAAATGCTCCCAAAAGGAAAACTACCCACTCCCGTCTCTCGACGAAGTATTACAGATAGTCAACAGATCCAAAATGATGTCCTTCCTAGATGGTTAATAAGGATAAAATCATGTAATGGTGTAGGAAGAGGACAGGTTGAAGACTACATTCACAACAAAATAGGGGACCTTCGCCTACTGACGGATGCCCTTTGGTTTGATAAATGTTGAGGCCACTTTCCAAAGGGAAATGGACATAGCCTTCAAAGGGTTAGTTGGTAAATGTATTATCATTTACATGGATGAACTCACAATATTTTCAAAGCAAAGAGATGACCACATAGATGACCTCATAAAATTTCTGCAAAGGTGCAGGAAATATGGGATCTCTCTCAACCCAAAGAAGTGCATGTTTGGGGGTAATTGAAGGGAAGCTGTTGTGACACATCATTTTAGTGGATGGGATAATCATAGAACCCAAAATGGTGGAAGCTATCCTAAAGTTGACACCACCCCACAACCGCAAAGAGTTGAAATGTTTCTCTAGGAAGATTAAATTCGTAAGGAAGTCCATTAGTGGCTTTACGGAGATAGTAAAGCCATTGAACGAAATGCTCAAAAAGGATGCCAAGATTGAATGGACCATCTAGGTAAATAAATATTTTGAGGAAATAAAAAGTGCCATCTCCACAACCCCAGTCCTCGTCAGTCCCGACTATGCCCTACCCTTCAAGGTCTATTCTTTTGCATCTGAGCACTCATGCACAAGCATCCTAATTCATAAGAAGGAAAGTGAAGATGAAATACCTATAGCATTTATGAGTTTCCCCTTTAAGGATGTAGAGATCAGGTACCCCAACTTGGATAAATAGTCTTTTTCCCTCGTCAAAGCAGTAAAGAAATTCTAACACTGCATCTTGAGGAAAAAGGTCTTTGGAATAGTCCCTGACACGACTGTCAAATCTCTTTTGATGCAGAACAAGCTGGGAGAGCGAAGAAGAAAATGGATGGAGATCCTCCAAGAGTCAGACCTACACCGATCAAGGTGTGATTACTGATATATGGTACCAAGACATAGTTTACTACCTACTGTAGAACTTGTGCCCAAAGGGGATGAATGTTCATAGAGAAGAACTCTAAAAATCAAAAGCAGCTCCTACATGCTAAAGAATGACCAACTGTATAAACACAATTATGAGGGTTTGTACCTCAGGTGTCTGGATAGGCTGGAGGGGAAACACATCCTAGAAGATTTTCATGAAAAATATGGGACATGGCACGGTTCAGCTAAAGGAACTGCTCACCAAATCCTAAGAGTGAGATATTTCTGGCCAACAATATTCAAAGACATTGGCGAGCACGTGAGATCATGCCACACTTGCCAAACAATTACAACCCGAGAGAGAAATCTGGCAATGCTCCTACAATTGGTATATGAGGTACGTCTGTTCACCTAATGGGGCTTAGATTTTGTTGGAATGATTAACGCCCCTTCATCTATAGGACATAAGTTTATTCTAATAACCACCAATTACTACACATGCTGGATGAAGGCTCAAGCACTAAAAAACTACACCACAGAGGTCATAAGCAAGTTCTTAGAGGAGTACATCATAACTAGGTTTGGAATTCCATTCTATCTAGTATGTGACGATTCTCCCTCTTTCTCCTCCACCTCACTCATGCACTGGGCCTTAGAAAACTAGGTAATCCTCAAATTCTCCTCTAATTATTATCCACAAGGCAACGAAGTGGCAGAGTCTACCAACAAGAACTTGATAATAGTGATAAAAAATATCCTAGACGACAATCCTTGTGATTGGAACACACAACTAAAATATTCCCTATGGACCGAATGGGTAAGGATCAAGAATTCTCTGGGGAC
Organism: Thuja plicata; assembly: GCA_018584345.1. Taxonomy (NCBI): domain Eukaryota; kingdom Viridiplantae; phylum Streptophyta; class Pinopsida; order Cupressales; family Cupressaceae; genus Thuja; species Thuja plicata. Next base: position 180,231 of record MU227221.1, read on the forward strand.
ATCCCCATACCAACTAGTTTATGGCTTGCAGCTAGTCTTCCCTATGAACTTGAAAATCCCAATTTTGAGATTTATGGACCAATACGTGGGAGGTGAAGATTGAGTACAAGTCAGAATCATTAATCTCGTCAACTTGGAGGAAAAATTAACATTGGCCCTGGAGTATGTGTCAAAACACCAGGCCTTCATCAAGAGGTGGTTTGACAAGAGAACCACCATAAAAGCCTTTAGGATCTCTGATCTTGTCCTCATGTGGGATAAGGCAAAAGAAAAATCAGACAACCACACCAAATTCCAAAAATTGTGGACATGCCCTTATCAAATATCAGACATCTTGGGAGAGAACACTTTTAGGATCAGTACCTTAAATGGAGAGTTGACCCCATTGTGATTCAATGGGAAATTTATCAAACATTATTTTGGATACTAGGTGGGACTTCCTTCCATCCCTTATATCATAATCCTTTTTGTTTTCTTTATTTTCTCTTTTTCGTCCCCACTGTCAGTCCTTTCTTTCGTCCATGGTTGTTTCCTCCTTTGTCAGGGCTCATTTTGCTTTGGGTAAAGTGTGTCTTGGATTCATTCCAAGTGTTTCCCAAATAGGAGCAGAGGTATTTCTTAGTCAAATTATCCAAGGCAACATACATCACAGAGAACACTCCAAAAGACAAAGTGGTAGCATCTATCATTGGCAGATAGGAAGAGGTTGAAAGCACGGTCATCCTAATCACCAAAACACATTAAGAAATGGCACCCGATAATGGTGGAATCTTGAGCATTCATCAATTGTGACCATCATTAGTATGTGGATTCGGGCACCCACCGATCCCAGAACCTAAGTCTGAATGATTGCGAAGGCAGTGGTAAAAGGAAAGAAGAGAAAATTTGAAGAAAGAAAATAAGAGCACATGAAAAGAAAAGTGGGCCAAAGAGGTCATGAGCGTGGAGTCCAGGTAGCTTAGCCTAACCACTACTCAGATAAATTAGAGAATAAAATATGGATTTGAACGCATGGAATAAACATACATCCAAGCGGGAGACGTTTCATGAACCCAGAAAAAGATGAGAACAACTATCCAAAAAAAAAAAAGAACTCTCAAGAAAAATGCGTCATCCTAGCAAACATAGCGGACTAGGGTGACTGTGACAATCTCTACTGGGGCTATGAATGCCCGGCTTGTAGTAGAGCAAGGTTATACTTGGGATTCAGGGAAAAATTTATCGGGGCTATGAATGCTTGATTGGCAGCAAAGCTCTTTCTGGGAAGCCCTGGTCCAGATGACAAAGGTTGGGAACAACTGACGAACGTTCAGGTTACCACAATCGAAGGTCAAGGAATAGACACACATGAACACATACTAGGGAGACTAGTAGAAACTTCAGAACTGCAAGTCCTTAAAATATTGTTAACTCATACATTTCTTGGTTTTCGTTCTACTGAAAAAACAACCCAAAAGAGTCTTGATGATGAAGAAATGCCTTGGTCATTCCTCCTTTTTTCGGGGCTATTTGTTGTGGGTACACAACATGCACCCCATGATTGGTCCTCTAACCATGGGGAACCCCCTTATTTTTTTGTGTCTTTTGGTCTTTGAGTCTGCCCCCTTTCCCAGTCCCTCACAAATCACTCTCATTATAATCCTGTTAAACAAAGTAGACATATTTTTGGCCTTTTCACCCTTTCGACCTTTCAGAGGACCAAGTCCTCCAAAATACTAAAATGGCTGAAAGGCCAAAGCTCGACCCTTTCGGTGTTTTTGGCCTCCAAAAACACCAAAAGGATGAAAGGTGTCTACCTCAAGACTTTTGGTGTTTCAGACGCTAAAACACCGAAAGTGCTGACGTCCCCCCCCGGGGGGCTATAAAATGGAAAAAAGGCCCTAAGGACATTCACTTTGCTTTTTGTCTCTAATGTCTTCTAAGCTCGTGACTTTGCAAACTTCATCCTTGCTCCTCATGATTGATCACTCTGCACCTTCAACCTTCTTGTGTCTCCCTCCTCTGCTCCTAGCTCTCATGAGGTAGGTTTCTTCCTCACCACTTAGTTGTTTTTTTCGCTCTTCATTGTTTAGGTCTAGGGTTTTGGACCTGGTGCTTGTCTAGTCCAGTGTGTGCTGACTTCCCCCAAAGTCCTCACGGTTTTTACACCATTAGCCTTGTGGGGGAAGCCTCTCCTTATCTCGTCGGGTCCTATCCTTGTTCTTTTTCTAGTTAGGGTTTTTTCCTTTTTTTATCGTGACCTTTGTCGCTGGTTTTTGGCCTCTGAAAGGCTGAAAACCAGGTCAGGTATGTCGTCCAAGTGCTCCTCAAAGATTTGAGCCTTTTGGCATTTTGATTCTTTGAGACATCCAAAACACTGACAAGTCTGAATCTCTGAGGATGTTGTCTACCTTGTGGGGTTTCAAACTTTTGGAGTCTGAGATCCAGTTCAGACTTTCAGTGTCCAAAGAATACTTTCAGACTTTCACACACTGAAAATCTGATAGGTTACGTTTCATCAACGACTGCTCTTTCGCACTTTTGGCCTTTTCAAACTCCGAACCAATTTTTGACGCCCAAAACCCTGAAAGGGAAAAAAGTGAAAAATCTACATTTCTGGCTACTTAAAGAGATTTTTGCTCCTATTTTCCTAGATTAGTTAGTTCTTTTTCAGTTCTTTTTAGTTTCTTCTGCAAATAAAACACTAATACTTGCATATTTCATTGAAGGAATGCCTGAGAAAAATACCTCATCACCAATGAAGTACTTATACAAGGGGAACACTCCCCCTTCAAATATTGGCAACAAACACATCAATATCACCAACACTAATATCAGAAATGTGGATTGGGATTAATTCCTGACAAGATTTTCCCAACCAGCTGGGAGATCCGAGGATTGCATCTCACTAGTATTGTTAGGCCTAGTTAATGGGGCAACCCACCCAGTGGTTGTCACATCATCTGAGCTGATCATGACTTTGGAAAACCATGATGACTCGGATAAAAGGGTGATCCATAATACAGAGGGATAGGTGCTATTGTATATTAGACCAGACATCATAGAAGAGGTCTTCCACCTCCACAAAGGCATAGACATGTTCTATGACTTCTTCATAGAAAATGGAAACAGATGGTTCAACAACAAAGGGGAAGATGCATATTCCATTTTCAATAAGAATTTCCTCGAGCAACCTCTCCCCAAAAATAGGCTGGACAAGATAGACCTCAGGAGGGGATACATGAAAGATGATATCTAGGTAGCCCTAACATTAATAATCTGGGTATATGGATTACCTCCGTCTATCCAACTAGAGAATTGGATGATCCTCTTAATAGAAAATATCAGAGGCCATAAGTCTAGGTTTGATTGGGGATCCATCATTAGAAATAGGTTGGATGAACAGCTGGTTGTAGTAAAACATAACCCTAAATTCTTTATGAGTACCTATGTGGTGTACTTATTGGCAGCACATGCAAACTACCCAGGACTCACCAAGAGGGGAAACATAAATGACCCCAATGCATGGCCTTGCATTATGTAACCCCAGCTACAAAGAAGGGAAAACATGTCAAAAGACAACCCTGAATACATGATAGTCAATGATGTCTTCACCTTCACAATCATCCGATCCATTGAAGGTGATTTTGAGAAGAGGATGTCAGAGGAAGCAACCGCCAAGGTGAGGGCCATTGGGGCTTACTACATATAGTATAAGAAATTCACTTACATTCAGGTGGCAGGGTCTACCTTGAAACCTAAGAAGTTTACCTGATATCCGTCTGATTGGATTATCACCTTAGAAATAGCCAGACAAGTTGCTGACACCTATGAACATATCAAGCACAAGAAGAAACATTGCTGGGACTTTCCAATTTCTCTGGGCCCATACACTTTACAAGATATGAAGGTCTATAAATCCTTGGCCTTTGAATGGGATGAATTCCCACTACAACTTTATAAAATAGTCTGGCCAAGGTTCAAACCGATAGGTACATACAACCACATCAACGACAGGTTCTATATCCATGAACCACATCTGGAAGACCATTGGATCAATTGTGTAGATGATAATGAGGTCAGGATCCAGGATAATTGTAGGATGTCCCTAACCCTTGCACAACACACCTTGAAGACCTCAATTCCTTCAAAGGTTTGGGAGAAGGATTCAGATAGGATATTAAAGGCCATTTATACTTTGGATAAAATATATGATAGGCCCATCATGAATGCCAAAGTTGATAAATATGAGAACGATGACATTGAGTTCTAGGCTAGGCATGTACTCTGAACAATAGAAACTTGGATCCAAAGGCCTTATAAAATGGACCCAATCCCAGTGAAAATATTAATGGATCCATCCAAGAAGGTGGATAAACAACATGGGGAGAAAAATACAGTGCCACAATATAATAAGGTGCAGCCATTGAAGCCAAACACGGTGTATGGCCATGAATGCAGAGTAGAGTATGGGTCGAATCTAAGGCATAAGGCTCCCAAGACTAGAATGAATGGGCAGATAGATCCTCTAGTAGGGTTAGCACAGGCTTTTCTAGATGAAGGGCCATCCACTTATGGATAATCTCCTCATACCACTTAAAAGGGTAAGAAAACATATAAAAGGAAGAGAAATTTTGTGTCTTTACAATTGGAAACCGTACATGAGGAGCCAGAAGAAGAAGGAGAAGAAGAGGTACCTCTAGTAAAAAGGACAAGGTCTCAGAAGAGGAGAGAGAAGGAGGCTACTAGGATACACCAAGAGGATCCCAAAGAAAAAGATAATCCCTTGGAGGATTTAGGATAAGATGAGTTTCAGATGTCTGAATTTGAAGGTCTAGAGGGATTTTTAGACCAAGGGAAAGACACACCAAGTTATGAAAAAGGGTATGAAATGGTAGGTCCATTTCTCTTTCAGCCATCAGTAACCCTCACTCCACCTCCCACTCAATTCACTAATCCAATGCCTGATGTACCTATCACAGAAGGGGGCTCTAATACATATCAAGGGCCTGGGAATTAAGATGCCCCAATCATCCACGATGTAGCAAGGGATAAGGTCATCGGAGAGACCCTCTCTACTATTCCCCCGCTTCACATTCCTACTCCACCAACTACTCTCCCACCTCCAATTCCTACTCCACCACCATTTCTCCCAACTCCATCACTGACTCTACCTCCAAATACTACTCTCCCATTCCCCATTCCAACTCTCCTTACACCTACTCCACCACCATCAATATATTTTCCTTGCTTCATCCTAGCCCCTGGAGGATTAGTAAGTGTAGAAACCATGTCAACTTTTGAAACCACATTGAAATTCATGACCGGTCTTAATACCGAAGTGTTGATGAGCTCCTCGGGAAATGAAGACCAAGACAATGAAGAACAAGATAAGGTAGTGGAAGAAGAAGAAAAGGCGGAAGATGGAAGGTAAGAAGGAGAAGAAAAAAGGGAAGGAATGAATGAGGAGTAAAAAATAAAGGAATAGGAAGAAGGGTCAGATAAGGAAGTAACCTTGGGGCCCCAAAACTTGGATTCAGTCCTTCAGGTTGGCCCATATGAACCAGTAACCACATTTAGTAAACCTACATGGTTCACTAAAGAAATTAAGTTGAGAAAAAGAACTTACACAGATGAATATTTGGGGGAAGATACAAGTATGACTTCTTTAGGGTAAGCCTTCCACCAAACAAGGGTCACATTACCAGCACTGACAATGTCCTATGTCACCCAAGAAACTTGGGGTCACTGGAAGGCACAGGTTGCAGTTCCTTCTACAAGCACCTCTCAAACAAAAGAAACTCCAAAAGATTACACATTTAAGGAGGTGGATTTGGGGGAGCCCACCAGGGAAGGGAGAAAAAATATGGCAGCCTTAGGGCTTAAACATTCTCTAGGGTTCATGAGTAAGGATGATGAGACCATAAATCATTGACAAAACAAAATGAAGCTTTGAAGAAGTTCATTTACAAGATGGTTGGTCCTATCGATCCAAGTTGCCCGGAGGCCTCACTGTAGGCAGTATTGGAGAAAAGGAACACCCCAGACTTGCTGGCAAGTTTGACCCCATCATTTATCCAAGCAAGTGCAGATTAGAAGGGAGATTTTGAGCAGTACGGAGAATAGGCCATCAAACGGATATATAATCCTTACATGGTCATTTTTATTGAAGCTACAAATTTGATAGACTTGATGGAGAATGAAGGTGACTTGAAATCTAAGATAGACAAATGCCAAGATGCCTTCCAAGAACTAGAAGTAATCAAGAAACAACGTTTCCAAATAATTGTGAAAATATATAAAGGTGAAGAGCTCGACAACTTTGAGACCTAGACTAAATGGATGGCGAAGATCATTAAGGTGTATAAGAAATGTCAAGGCTCCATACTGGAGAAATAGAAAGAAGTCTTGGAATGGGTAGAAGAAATTGATGTTTTCTTCACAGGGATTGGCCTCGACTTGTACTGAGAAGAATATAAGCTTATATTACAGCCATCAAAAGAAGTGGTCCAATAGTTCAGGGACATTCTGGAAGACATTAGTACCAAGGAGGCCCTACAACAGATATTCTATTCAAGAGAAGAAATGTTAAGGATGTTAGAACACAAAGAAGAGGTCCAATTATTTAGATCCGAATTGACAATATTCAAAGAGAAGAAAGAATGAAAATTAAACAAGGTAAAGAGTAAGGAGATAAACTATGATGAAGTTCAGGAGATCATATAGAGGCTCTGGGCTGCACACCCATAAGTATTCCCAAATTGACTCTTTCAACCCTCGAGCATTTTTGGAAACAAATGTAGTTTTAATACTTAGCAATTTTAACCTAAGAGAGCTTTCGGCCTTTTGGCCTCCTCAGGCAATGTGACTTTCAGAGATTTTTGACCTGCAAATAATTTTTCTGTTTTCGGCCTATAAGACATTTCATCTTTTTGGACCTTTCAGCCTTTCAACCTCTGAAAAGGCTGAAACTTTCAGATCTCCAGAGTCAGTTCAAAACTTGGCCATTTTTGGATACTAAAAAATTTAGAGTAGAGGTCGGGGGACAAAAATCTGAGTGCTTCCAGCGAGATCATCTTTTTGCATGCTAGTTGAACTCCAAATCAGATTGATGGTTAAATTTGTTGGTTGTATTTCGTGTTTTTGCTGTTTTGCCCTGTTCCTTGCCTTGTTCTCTGAAAATTTTCAAGTTCTCCTGCTTATTCCTTGCCAAATCCTGATAAACCCTGCTAAACCCTAAGGCCAAATGTTAAATGATGTATTTTAAAACCCTTAGCCATGTCTTTCTATTTCCTCGTTACCTTTTTAAGTCACTAAAGGCATGTGCTATTTAAAAAGTTTAAGTTGAGTCACTTGATCGCGTGACCCAAAATGAATATGCCAAAATATCTCCCGACTTTGATTTTGCCTTGTGTCGCTTAGTCTCGTGAAAGAAATCGAATATTCCATCAGTGTCTCGAGACTTAGCGATTTCCTTTTGGTCGGGTTGTCGCTTGATAATCATAATATGAAGCTTTAAAAGAGATGGGACCCACCTCAGTCGGGTGATCGCGTGAAGAGTCAACAGGTCAACGAAATGTCTTCCGACCTTGCGCCTCCTTCATGTCGCGTGGTCGCTGGATCAGGATATTAAAACAGTTAAGGTTTCTCTTCAGTCACGTGGTCTCGTGATATTTGACAGTTAAGAGATAACAGTCATGACTCAGCGACTAACAGTTACAGGTTAAGTGATTTTACTCAGTCGGGATGTCGCCTGAACAGGAGTGATGACTCAGACTTCCAGAATGCATAAAGTGGACGAAGTAAAAGATGACATCTGTCAGAATGATAGTGGTTGTCGTGTGATCGCTAGATGAAAGAAAGGGATCAAGCGATAAGGAGACTTAAGTCATTTTACCCATGGTCGCGAAGTCTCATGATATTTTAAGGGTATGTGAAAATGTAAATCGATTAAAAGACAGCCGTTCGATGAAGAAGTTAATGAATCTAATGGTGGTCGCTAAGTCTGGTGATAAAAGTGCCCCAGGGAAAAAGTCCTTCCGACTAATCGATTAAGGTATGTCGTGAGGTCACTGTAAATGGAAAAGGGCATGTGCTATTTAATAAGGTTAAGTTAATCTTATCTCCTGACTCAGCGACCAAAGGGTTGTCATGAAGTCTTGAAAAGAGAATTGAGTATCCAGCGACTTGGCGATTACCATGAAATGTTAAGTGCAATGGTTTGTTGCATAGCCTAGAGATGGAAACTGAGTTAAGGTTAACCCAACGTGACTAAGATTTTCACATAGTCGCCTGATCGCTGGAAAAGACTTGGGTTACCTGAGGTAAGGAATTACATTGTCACCTTATCTGGTGATCAGACCATGGTTAAGAGATAACACTCATGACAAAGAGACTTTATGAGGTCGCGAGGTCGCCAGATAAACAGGATCTATAAAGCGGCGCCATGTGGATGACGTGACAAGGGAAATCAAGCCGGCGGCCAATCAGATAAAAGAATTTATGATTACTGTGTACAAAAGGTAGCTAAGATGTATGACAGAAGGCGAATCACAGAGTGCCATGTCAGCTGTCTTAACCATTTTTGTGATTGCGCCAAAATACTCATGATTTAAATTTGATTTCCTGTCACCTTAAGAAACTACGGCTAGGTTTTTGAACGTTTCATGGCATATCAAAATTAATTGCAGAACTGACATTTCTGAACTTTGAGCCATGTACTCTGAACCTTGTGGCTATAAACAGAGGAGTGTGCATTCATTCCTATTCACCGTATTTTGTGATTTCAGAGCTAAGTTATTATTTTAGAGCAAAAGGTGATATTCAGAGCTGTTATAGTGTTCTCGAGTGATTGAAATTTCTAAGACATACAGAGAGTTGTGCTTAGATTTGTTTCAATATCGTTCAAACTAGGAATTCTAAGTACTAGCAAAGATGAGTACTTCTATGAGTATGGCTTCTACTAGTGGAGGCAGTGGAGATGACCCTAAAGGAAAACCTAGCTTCTCGGATGAATTTCTGCAGCTACTGCCAGGGTCTACTCAAAATAGAAAGATTGATGCTGGTGCCTTCAAAGATGACTTCAAGGATATCAGGGATGCAGTAACCCTAGGAACAATAGGTTATTCTCTGTTTACTTATTTTTACAAGAATTCTGATAAGCCTATCCCTGTGTCAAACCCTTGGATATCTGGACTGGGTAGGTTATTAGTGCCTGATGTTTTCCTTGATGTTGAC
>MU227221.1:193765-208052 GCA_018584345.1 Thuja plicata
GAAGGATTGAAATCCTTGTCTCACTGGTTATTGTCATATTTAAGATTATGATTTGTATGGTTAAATCCTGTATATGATTATGCTTGATCATTTACAAGGTATTTTATGAGCTTGTTCAATAGAGATAAAATCAGTGTCCACATAAACAAATACTGTGTTAACAACCATCATTAAAGGTAAAACCTGCCTGAGTAGTTGTGGAACTCAAAAATGAAGAAGGACCTTATCTAGTCCTTAGCAATTAGACTTTTCTTGTCTCTGAATCAGAAGTAAAGGCACAGGATTCACATAGACATTTCAAGCATTGTGATTCATACAAGAAAAATCCCTAACAAAATTGAGTTCATTTTGGAAGGACTAAGGGTCCCCTATTAGTTCACACCACAAGAAGAACCTCCAGATGAAGATTCCAAGGAAGAAATCAAAGAACCAAGAAGAAGACTCTAGTTAATAGAAGAAACCCTATCTTCTTTCTCTTTCTTTCCTAATGAGTTTGATCCCTCTTACATGGACACGTTTATTGTAAATGGATTTAAAATCCATTCAAGCTATTAAGTATCAGTTAGAAATAGTTTTTTTAGATAAGCTTTAGTTTTAGTTTATTTTCATAAATTTAGACTCTCTGATGCCCTAATTTTGGCATTCATAGTTGGTAGATCAAAAACTCTATATATTGTAATTAAATCAATGTAATGGGGGTGAATTCTTAATACAATAAAGATCTACATTTGGTGCTTCATTTGTGGTGTGCAAATTTCTGCCATCTATGCAAATTGGTGAATGTGTGTATGCATTATTCATTACTTTCAAAGAGCCTCTTGTTTTGTTGTATTTTGAACTCACATTTACCTTAGTTGGAGTTTGTTGTTGTCTATCTATCTTACTGTAACGAATGCATGGAAGGGATCATCTATTGGGATTAATGATAAATCTGTCTCGTGGGTACACACATCTTTGTGGCTTCATGATTTGATAGATTTTGAATATCTTGCACGAGTGAATTCATCTTCTCTCCAAATGATTGCATCCATTGGGTATAGAATTGCGAATTTTTCTGATTTATACCTCTTGGGTTTGTTCCAAATCTCCCCACCATTCAATTCGCAAGAAAGGTTTTACATTGGTTTATGTCCATAGGATTTCATTTCAGTAATTTACTTTATTTCTTATTACCTTGCTCATTTGAAGTTTGTCTCAATCTAAAGTAATCACCTTGAAAATACAAAATTACATTTTTATTTCAAACACCAATCTTGTTAATAAAGAAAACCCCGAAAATAGTATTAAAGATTTTTTTCAATTTTGATGTCTTGAATGTACAAGCAAAGGCCTCCTCGTGAACATTCAGGTTTATCTTCAACTGAGTAACCAAGCAGGTTGTGACCCAACCTTGGAGAACCTTGGGAATAACTCCGTTATTCTTTCAAGAGACGAAATCGAATCTCGAGATCCTAGCAAGTTGGCTTGTGTAAAAACAACGCTCAACAAGACCCAAGTATCAGTATTGGGCTGACTTAGTTATTATTGTTGAATATTAATTTATATCATGGAATCGGACTTGTATAAGTAATTGATTTGGCTAAGGTATATATGGAAGACATTTTATTTATCCAAATGTGTGTGTAAGTAGCAATAGAAGAGTATGGATATGTGAATATGAAGTTGCAGTTTGATTAGAAGGCTACAATAGTAAAAGGAACAACATAGACTTATCTATCACATTCAGGTGATCATTATTAAATAATTGGATCTCATTCAACAAATCAGAGTTGCATAGAAGATCAACCACTGGTTCATCCTAACAGGTGTATCAGCAAAATACTTTAACCAGGTGGACTTAATAGTCCTTTTCAAATCTCCTAACAGAGTTGCATACTTAATTGTATTGTACAAATCCTTTCACAAGGTGGAACTAACAGTCCTTATTTCTCGTAACAGGGAAGGCCATCAAAGTGGTCAATTGTAAGCTTTAACAAAATAAATTTATACTGCAGTACTAAATATTTTGGGTACCATCCCCACCCCAGTTTTACTTTCTATTTGGAAGCTTTCTGGGTAACCAAATATTGTGTCAAGTGTTGTGGATGCTTATTACTTTTCTGTTTCATGCATTTTATTAGATTAGACAATCTAATAAAGGATAAAAGAGAATAAGTTTTATTAGACATTCCTGATTCACCCCCCCTCTCAGTCACCTAGCCTCAACATATTTCCAACACATGCTAGTTGTATAGGGAATTGTTTTCTACTTGTTATTTTTTGCTAGCTGAAATTTTCTGGATTAGCCTGGTGATGCAGAGTATGGGTATCCAATCTTGTGAGATTAAATAATTGTAGCATAGTCTATATATATATTTTTTGTTGTAGACCAATATTTTGATCATTGAATTTGATCCATATAATGTCAAATTCATCATGTTTTGTATATGTTTTGAAGATTGCGTTAGAGCCATTTACTATGCCATCTTGTGTATTGTAGTTTCCCAAATATATTTCTACAAGCACATCTGGCTTCACATGTATTTAAAGAGGAGGAGTTGTAGTATGGTTATAAAGATGTATCACATTATAGTTTTCCTCATATTCATCTATCACTTTCAATGTAATAGTGTCACTAGGCATGATTGCTAGCTTATTTTTTTTATGTGCATCTACGTTACTCCTCCTATAGTAAAGGAACGAAAGGGTTGGGTCTAATGGTATTTGTCGAATGCAATGTTGATTGAGGTATTCTACATCATCTATTATTTGCATGCATTTGTGGACTCTATTTAGAATTAAAATAAAGTTTTTGTCTTTTTGCCGCATTGTCACTTTCAACGAATAGCACCTCACATTGTCTTTCCAAAAATTGTATGTCATTAAATCTTTTTCTATTGGTTTACTATAAAAAACAATGGAGTCAAGTGTGGGTTGGGATTGGTAGAGATCACTACAAAATATAGTATCTAAATTTTCAAAGAAGGAGGTAGGTTTGTGCATAATATCATGTAAATGCTGGTCTATATACAACAAAAACATTGATCCTACCAATGAAATCTCATCTATCAAGAGCACTCGTAACTGGTCGTAGTTCTTTGACATCTTGTCCAATGTGTCACTGTTTAGTGGAATAAATTTTGATTTGTTAAAAGGTATATGGAATGCTGAGTGTAGTGTAATGCCACCAATATTATAGGTTGCTTTTCCTATATATGCAGCGATTATTCCCTTTGGTTTGTCAGGATCATTGTCTACAACTTTGTTGTATACATGTAGAAGCACCTGGTAAATAGCTTTCGCAAAAAATATTTTTCCAGTTCCATCTCCACCTATCAATAATAGATTGATTGGAGTTGTCATATTTTTGCTCTTTTTCATCATGATGCCTTTCATAATTGTTTGCTGCTCTTTGTTCAGTATTTGTCTAAGTTTGTAATACTCAGTATTATCCATTATTTGTGGTTGCTTCCCTATTTCAAATCCACTAGAGGGTGTGTTTGCTAGTTTGTTATATGCATTTGTCTCAACATCTTTCTATATATCATATAGTTCCTTCATTGTAGATTTTGTAGCTCTAACATTTTCTTTATCACTCTCACATTCTTTCAAATTTATTTTAGTAGCTTCTTTTTCAATGTCGCCCCATGTACTATTTGCATAATAACAAAATTTTGCATGTTTTTTGTAAGATTTTTTCTTCGTGGTGAATATATGCAGATTCCCAAGAATTAACATTTTGTTTAAGTGTAGTCTCATTTATTGTGAAAGGAACAAAAAGTAAGAGTTTCTCTCTACAATGGTTTTCCAAGTCAGTATACTTGTTGTAGTTGATGAAACATATTATGTTTGCTTTTGCTTTTGGTTTAATTTGATACCCTCTTTTGTTATATTCTAAAACAAATTCTGCCAAGCATATATGGGAGATGTTTTGTGGATGAGCTAAATAATAATTTATTAAAGATTTTGCAATCACATTTTCTAACTCATCTACTTCATTGTTCAAGTCTTTCACAGATTTGAGTACAAATATGTGGTCATTGTCGGCTCTGGTGTTGATGAAAATACATTTCCAAGAACTTTGATTAAGTGGAAGAGATATAACTAAGTGAGTGGCTTGTTGTGCTGACATTTGTTGTAAGTTCAACAAAGAATTCCCAAATTTTCTTATCATCCGTATAACATCAATATTATCTCTTTGATGATCTTCACAGATTCTTTTAAATGCACAAGTCATTGATTTGTCAACCTTAGCCATGTACGGACTACAATACATTTCTGCAACGTATGCATTGAGCACAAATTGTGCATCTGTGTTTGCTTTCCATAGAACAAGCATTTGTTTTGTAAATCTATTGTTCCATATCTCAGATGGTTTCCTTTTGAGGAATATAGTGGGTTTCTCTATTGTTTCTCTTAATGAATTGATATAATCTTCCTCTAATAAGTGCAAATCATTGATAAACATGTCAAACGTGAAGGAAGCATCATTGGATGCCTTTTGCAAAGTTGTGGAAATGTTTGAGGCTTCTGCAATAATCATTTAGACTTTATTGACTAATGGTTCAAGAATCATTGTCTTTTGTAATGGAGGGATAGGGAAATTGTACCGACATTTTCTCCCTAAATCTCTTTTACATTATCTTGTATGGTGATGTTTGTGGAGAATAGCCATACTAGGTTCTAAGTGGTCAGTGCTACATCTAATGTGTTTGTCAACAAAATCTATGATATTTGTGTTGCTTTCTCTACCATAGATTGGTGCATTTTCTACCCAGATTAGGAGATGGTCATGTTCATTTCCCCTATTTTGAAATTTTGTCACGGAAAAGTAATCAACAACTTTTCCAAAAAATGAATTATTTGTAAATATCAATTTTCTTAATGCATTTATCCTATGTCGATAGTATTGGGCACATGTTACATGATCTCTTTTAACTATTACATATTTTCCATTGTCAGTTTGAGCATGTGTCTCATTATTTTGTAGTCTAATTTGGCGTAAATTGTGCAAGTATTCTAGCGTGTTTGTTAAAGGTTCCCAATTTTGTTCCACACTCGTAAAGTGATGAAATAGGTTGGTGGTCCTAGCTGTCGTATCATTACATAAACATTTTTCTTTAATTGTTTCCTATAATCTGGAGATGTTCTAATTCTTTTTAAATCAACATATCCAATGTCTGATTTTAAAATCTTCTCCAAGTTGGGTTTGTATTTTATGTCCCTTACCAAAAGTTGTCTTCCCTTCAATTGAAATTTTCTTATTCTCACCCACATTGTAGACAACACTTGGTGTATTAGTATCTTAACAACTTTTAAAAAATATTTTTTGTGTGAAGAGAAAAATCTTGTTGCGAATGAAGTAGTTCCCATTGTGCCAATTTTTGGTATTTGAATTTTTGTACAATTTCTTCATGGCGTGGCTCTCCAAACAATAGAATTGGAAAATACATCTCTTCTGCATGCTTATCTTTGAATATTCCAATCGGGCAACAATCTTGAGAAGGTGCTATTTCAATAATTCTATCTTCCATGTTGTGTATACATCTAGAATCTGTATATACATATATCAACATTTTGGTTGGGTTTTCATTTTCTAAATCACTCTGTGAGTCACAGTCACTTAAGTTGTTTTCATTTTTGTTTTCATTTCCATCATTTGATTGTAATGTATGATTCCAATCATTGTTGATGTGTACTTTTTCCATTTTGTATAGTGTTGCCTTCGTCAATTCTAAGAGAGATTACATTACAATATTTGGTCTCACCATTCCTTTTTGAAATGCATTTTTATATTCGAAACGTCTTTTCAAAGACATATCAATTGTTGAAGTGTTTGATATTGACCGGGGAAAGGCATTTTGAACAATGTCCATGTCTACAGGAACATTTATTATGGATCCGGTGAGGCCTATTTGAGACCTTTTGTATCCTAGTTCCCAGATTTGAGTGAATGCAATTCTAAGAGAAACAAGTCTTTCTTCTAATTGTGTGAGCATCTGCACGTGTTTCAATGGTCTGTTATTGTAGATTTTTGTGGTGATGCAAATTTTGGAAGAGAGCATTGCTTCAAATCCATATTACATGTTCTGCAAATGTTGTCATTGGTAGTTGGATAATTACAATGTATTAATTTGTAGTAAATTTTTTTTTTTCTTTTCTCTAAAATGATTGATGTCTTTCTTGAAATGCAAGAGTTGACAAATTGTGAAAGGACATTTGGGTGTATCCTTTACAGAGATTTCATATTTTTCTATTGTTGTTAGTTTTTTGGGATTTTTTTTCCTTTTGCGGCCAGTTATCTGCTTGTATTGTGAAAGTATGTCAATTTCACCTTGCACCACATTGCTCGTAATTGATATGTTTACAATTCTTCAGTATTTTCATTACTCTTTTGCATTTTTTGTCAAATGAATTTCTTTGTTTCTCGCAAGCTATTTTTTATTACTTTTTGATCACTGTGCACTGGACTTTTGAGTTTGCAAGAATTTCCACCTAGGTCGAGAAACCTAGGTTGCATGATAATAATTAATAAAGAATTAATTATTATATGCCTAAATTTTAGGTGAAGTTAACTAGCGATAAAAAGTGACTTAATAATTAAATCAATAATGATTTAATTAATAAATGAAAATACCTTTTTACTCTAACACCCCCCTTAAGATAAACTTAGGGAGAAGCTAAAAACCTAGAAACAATTACTGAAAGAAGGAAAAGGAGTCTCGACAACAAGACCTGATCAGGTACCCAAGTACAAAAAATATTTGTAAAGAGGAGAAAAAATAGAAAACCCAGTGGTAAAAATCCTTCTCCAAAAAGAGATGAAGACTAGTGAAGGACTGAAGAAACCTCCAAACAAGAGAATATTCCAAAAGATAGGAACAAATGAATAACATGAAGAACATCACTGAAGCATGAAGTTGCAAACACTGTCAAAGAATAACTGCTAGAACTTCCACTGTAAAATAACATGATCAGGTAGAGAAGACTGTAAACAAAGTCTGAAGAGCTGATCAATCAAAGATGGAAGGATGCCTCCAAAATAGGAATGAAAGAGTGTCCTGGTAAATGATCCATCTCACCAAAATGCATAGGTACCTAGCCACTAAATCCACCTAGTACATAGGAACAAATACTGAATACATAGATCACTCCATCAAACCAAGGAAGCATTAGAACCAATAGAAGATAACACCCATAATGCTGAGTAGGGAGAGCCATGATAGGTACACTAAATTAGACTGACATGAATAATTGCATGATGAAGAATGTACAAACACATATAAAGGATGGTGTCATGGATGGATCAGTCTCTTGACACACTGTTGGCCCAATGTTAAGATAATGGAAAGGATGTGTACTAAGAGGGGAGGGGTGAATCAGTACCCTTAAAAAATTTTAAATAAATCTTTACATTCACTGTACTGTATTAACTGACTGAGTAGATTGCTTAATCCAAACATATAGTATCAATGCTGAAATGTAAATGCATCTAAAATAAAAATTACACATACACACAATCAAGTACTCTTGACATGATTATTTTGGTTTCACAGAAAACCCTTGTTAGAAGGTAAAAACTCCGGTGGGGATGAGACTCACAAAACTTCACTACTGCAGTAATAAAGGTATCCTATTAAAGCTTTACAAAATGATCACTTCTGATTATCTTACCCTATTAGGAGTAACAAAAAGATCGACTAGATCAATCCCATGTGACAATTTAGCAAAAAATGCTATGTGTGCACTCGGTTAAGAGATTTACAATAAGACTGTTAAGTCTACTCTGTTAAGAGATTTAAGTGTCTATTACAATTGTTAGAGAGTAACAGAAAGTTGATCTGAAACATATACAATCTCAAAATTTCTGATACAAATCCATTAAGTTCATACAAAAAATATCACCTCAATGTGAATGATAATACCTTCTGCTCTGTTCTGCTCGATAGCCTTGCCTTAGTTCTAAAAATTGATTTCTACAATATGGTATATGTCCTTGAATCCTTTGTCTCATTTTTCATGTCTGTAGTATGGCGGCTACTTGATCAACATACTTAAAAAATTGACATTTATACAATTATATATCAAATGATATGACCTGATTAGGGTTCAAAATTTACATCTTTACCCTAAGATCAACAGTTATAAAATTTACATTAATCAAATAAACATAGGAGACATAAACAATAAATGCTGGAAATCCATAATTAATGTCCTCCTCGATTGTGTAAACTATTATCTAGGTCATCTCAAAAGTTGTTACTTAGATTACTGTGCCATTAAAAACTTTTATGTGGACTATGTTCCACTCAGTTAATGTTGTTACTCAGTACTCGGTGTATATTGTGTATCTTAGTTATACTGATATTTGGTTATTCTTGTGTAGCTTGGTGTTGTCTATGCTCGGTATAGTCTGATTATTTGGGTATCATTGTACCCAGTTAACTGTGAACATGATCAGTGCTCTCAGTTAACTCTCTACTTTGGTGATATAAACTATCTCTCTTATGTTGACTCTTTCACCGATTGTCTATTGTGTCTGCTTGTAACTAATGACAACTTCAATTTGCAATTGGAGTAACATTCTCCCCCTTGGAATTGTTAGAGTAATTATCTATTCACACTTATTAATTAGATCATTTTGATTTAATTAATTAAGTTGTCTTTTACTCTAGTTTACTCAAGCTATCTCTTAGGTGCATTAATAATTAATTCTTTTATTAATTATTAATGTGCAACCTAGCTTTTTTAGGCTTTAGGGTTTTGTTCACCTTTATAGGTTGAACCTTGTAATTCTTTTTTCATTAATTCAGAATATAATTTCGCTCTCACTTTCTGAGAAACTTCTGAGTTCTTCTCCTTCTCTCTTTCTGTTTCTCTTCTGTGATAGGTTCTTGCATGTAGGTGTTCTTTGGGTTTGTGTGGATTTTTCTCTCAAATCCTACATGGTATCAGAGCTTCCCTACTACTGCCTGGTCTGAGGGTTTTTTGAAGCTGTGATTCAAAAATTAAAGCCACAACTTCTCTGGGGTTTTCTCTTCATTTTGGAGGAGGCACTATTTTCTAGAGCACTTTGAGCCAAAATGGACTCCACCATTGCGTTCAGAAGGTCTGAGAGAGTCAAAATACATATAAAATTTGCTGGTTTTGGTCACAGTAACCCCAAAGGAAAATTTTCTCGCTCCTAGGCAGTACGACACAAATTTTGAGAAAAAAAATCAAAAAAATTAAAAAAGGAATTTTTTTGCATGTTTTTGGGGCCTACGTAGCACAGCCAAGGCGTGTCACCCCGGTGCCACCCCGCCCCAGCCCGGCCCCAGCCGACGCGCCACCCATCGGCCACTGGAGCTGCTCCCACCGGCCACCGGAGCTATTTCCACCAACGCTGCCGCTTGGGAACCACCCGGGAGCTGCTCGGCCTCCACCTCCACCGGTGGCCAGCCACCAGTCAACTCTGCCCACCACCAGCATAGTCAGCGGTGATGTCACTACTGACATCACGCTGCCATTTTTTTTCTCTGGCAAAATTCAAAAATTTCGGGCAGTTTTTTCCACTTTTTCTGGCAACTGGAAAAAATTTCCTGCTGACAGTCCTCTGACAGCCATATGGCCATCAAAATTTTTGCCACAGATGGGTGATGGCCATTTGACCGTCAAATTTTTTTCTGTGTCTGGTTTTTTCCAGAGAGTTGTTTTTCAAAGGCATCGTTGGTTTTTTGGCCATAACTTGAGCATACAGTGTCCGTTTTTGAAAAATGAAACATCATCGGAAAGATGTTTCTGAGCTAGACACAATGGTGCTAGTCTTGATTGCTGATTCGACCATTTGGTCTCTCTTTTTTGGTATTGAAGTAGAGGCTTTTGTTTCCTCCATCTTTGCATCTAGCGTCCAAGTTTTCTTCTCATTTTTTGTGCTTTCAGTAATTGTTTATTTGCTGTATGGGGGATAGAATTATACATTGTGGGGGGGTAATTTTTCTTTCTATCATTTAAATTTAGAAATGACCCTTCTATTTACCCTTCTATTTTCATCTTCTTCTTCTCTCAATGTCGGACCCCTCTATGGCCCAACTGACACCGCACAATTACCACACTTGGAAAGCATACATGACCAGGCTACTCATGTCACGTGGCTTATGGTCATGTCTGGATGAGAACCAACCTGCTCTACAGTGTCTGTTTGAGGTCCTTTAACACAAGAACAAAATGGATGAAGCCATGGGTTTGATTGTACTGCACATTTCAGATAGCCTCCTATTTCATCTGGATGGTTTGACCACTCCTCGCGTATATTGGGGAAAGTTTGTAGATCTGTTTGGCACAGTGAATGCATTCAGGGCACTTCATCTTGATGCAGAGTTGACATCCTTATCTCCTGATAGTTTTTCCACCATTGAGGACTTCTTAATGAATTTCAATGCTCTCTGCTCACTTTTACAGGGATGTGGGAAGATCAAATCAGATAATGAGTGTATCTTTATGATACTCTCAAAGCTTCGTGGAGAGTTCCAGATTTTCTCCTCCACTTTCTATTCCACTATGGATGCCTTGGGTCCTAGGCACAATATGACTTCATTTGCGGCCTTTTGTGATCGGTTGACTTGAGAGAAGTCAAAGATTCAACAACTGCATGATACTTTAGGCTCTATGAGCCATGCCTTGGTTTCTCACCCATCTCCACAGAAACCAGAGTAGAAACAAGTATCATCATCCACAGAATCTTGGAAGGATTCTCCTTCTCAGCATTCCTCTGGACCACCTCCTTCACCAAAGGGGAAATAAAAGATAGACAAACCCAAGTGTACTTATTGCAATAAGTTCAATCATGATGAGTCTCAGTGCTTTCAAAAGAAGGTAGATGGATATGCCCAATAGATTACTGATTTGACAACTCTTCTTCATAAGAGCAACATTGATATTCCATCTTCCTCTTCTCGCTAGTCTTCTTCATCATCATCTTAGGCAGATGGGTCAGACAGCGGAAAGGGTCATGCCTTACGTGCATCTGCTATAGCTCCCTCTTCTAGGTGATTGTTGGATTCCGGTGCTTCTCATCATATGGCATCTTCTCGGAGTTCCTTCTCAGCTTTTTCGGCCTCCACTACCCCACACATCTTGATGGGGAATGATACTGTTATGCCCGTGTGTGGTCAGGGTTCTATTGACATCGATGGTAGTGCATTCCATGATGTACTATGTGTTCGATCCTTGTCATCAAACCTTCTCTCCATTTATTAGATTACTCATAGTGGGACAGAGAAGATAGTTGAGTTCACTACAAATTTTGTACACATCTGAGATCGTGTGACTAGCCACATTATTGCTACAGGGATAGTTAATCATGCCACCTACCTATACTCCTTCTCCCATTTTGGTTCACCATCTCCTGTGTCGGAGCATATCTCTCCTACTTCACGAGTGCCTAGTGAGAAGAAGTCGGGTCACCTGAACTTCTGTGTTTCTCCTGAGATTAGTGTTGTGGCTTCTCCACCTCCTCCTCCTATTGTGCATGCCTTTGTTCAGCATGATTCTTCTTTAATAGTTCCTGTTATGGTCACTCCCTGCATCGAGCCTTCCCCTCCAGTTGTTGAGGGCATATCCGAGGACATTCATCTCCTCTCAGCTGACAGATTCAGCCCATCTATTGGCCCACCTTCATTAGGGATTCCATTCTAGGAGTCTCACTCATTCTCCTTTGAGCACCATCTTGGCCTTCCAGTTTCAACGCTCATTCAGGGGTTCCCTTGTTACTCTATACCTCTATTTCTTCTACATTGGAGTTCCATTGGTTTGATTGTTCCTACAGGGGTTCCATCATTCTGGGGGGGCCTTGGTGTCTCATCCCTCTCTCATGGGGGATTTGATTGTACTTATGGTTTTGAGAGAGTCTCTTGAGCCATTCTTTTCTTCTTTTTCTTCTATCTCTTCTTGGAGTAGGGTTTTCCCCATGTGGTTTTCTCTATTTCTCTCTTTACAAAGATTTTGTTGTGCGTGGGTACCTAATTAGGCCTTGTTGCCGGGACCCATCTTTTCCTGCTTTCATAGCTGTGCTAGGTTAGCTTACCTCCCAAGCTTTGCTTGAGGGGGGATGTTAGAGTAATTATCTATTCACACTTATTAATTAGATCATTTTGATTTAATTAATTAAGTTGTCTTTTACTCTAGTTTACTTAAGCTATCTCTTAGGTGCATTAATAATTAATTCTTTTATTAATTATTAATGTGCAACCTAGCTTTTTTAGGATTTAGGGTTTTGTTCACCTTTATAGGTTGAACCTTGTAATTCTTTTTTCATTAATTCAGATTATAATTTTGCTCTCACTTTCTAAGCAACTTCTAAGTTCTTCTCCTTCTCTCTTTATGCTTCTCTTCTGTGACAGGTTCTTGCATACAGGTGTTCTTCAGGTTTCTATGGATTTGTCTCTCGAATCCTATAGGCATTAGTATCAAAAACTTAGTACTGTACATTGTACATAATATACTATACATGATGACTTCCCCTTTGTACATGCTCCCCCTATGTATATACTTTGTATATGTATATGAACAATCTGATTGTAGTATCTACGTTTACTATACATATATACATACAATTCCCCCCTTTTTTGAAATAATGACAAAAGAAGCATAACTTACAGTTTGTAAAAAATATTGGGATGGACACTCTTGAGATTTTCCTTTAATTTCTCCCTTTCCTCCTTTAAGTGTTCGAGGGTGAGTAGCTCTTATTGTAGCTGGGCATGCATATCATATATGCTCTCTATTACTGATAAATCCAGGGTGGCAATGAGATTCTTTGCCAGAGTCACATGTTTCTGCATCATTGCTAAATGATGGAGTAACATCACCTAGAGCTTGGTTAGTTTCTCTCTGATTTCTTCCTTGTCTTTCTTCAAGTCTTGTCTCAACCACTGGTTCTAAAGTATCTTCTTATAATGCATCTGTAATGCAGTTGGCTTGGTTGATAGACTCTGTGCACTAGCCTGCAGATCTTGATCTATTTGCTTGAGTTGTTCACTAATTTAATTAGTGAAATGATCTAGTGTGCACAACTACTATAGAATAGTAATGGCTTGGGATATGATAGTTTCTATACCATTTACTGATTCTAACAAAGTTACCTTATGTAATGCCACTGCCTGGCTGATTTTCTCTGTAACCTTGTGTAAAGTAGAAAATGGGGTTTAGGAGATGTAAAGATGAAAAAGTTTGATAAAGGGGGAGGTTTGAATTGTTAATTTTTATTTGTGTTGATTTTCTTAACCCTACTTTACGCTTACTTGAATTTGATTGATTGTATATTGCAATTGTGATTATGATTAAGGGAAGATAAGATGCTCCTTTCTTTCACCCTCAAATACACAAATAGGAGATCCAATTTTGATCAACCCCAAAGGGTTAATACACAAATGAATCCACTATTTGGAAAGAGACCAAGAAAGGGGATCTTAAATTTTGTAATTTGATTGATTAATATGATTAATGACAGTAATTGAAAAGAATAGGAGAAAGTACCAACCTTACAAAATAGCAGATCAAAGATTGCTATTTTTTGAGATCGTTAGACTATTTCTGGAGATGCTGACAGTTGATACCAAACTGGAACATAGAGACGGACAAAACCCAAAAATATTTTTCCATTCTGATGTCCTCTTATGAAAAAGGTCGACCCTGTACCACTTTTTCCAACTCGATCTAATCAACTCCAAAAGTGTCCCTGTTCGTACAGTCTGAAAGAAATCCGAAAAGGGTATCCAGATCTGGCCTCAAATCTACAGTCTCAAACCTGTACCTGCAATAAAAATGTTTGTTTGTTGGGAAAAATGGGTTTGCCTTGGTCAAACCCCGATTTTGGAATTAACCTTAATAAATGTAATTGAAGATTGCATAAAGAATAACAAAGCAAAAATCAAATTCACCTTGCTTGTAATGTCCTTGTGGAAGATTCAAATCCATGGATCCACAAGTATGCTTCAAATAATGGAATTTAGAATGGAAGGATGTCTTCAATCTCTTGCTTGTAGATCTCCAACACCAAGTCTTAAATGGGTTCTTGAACTTGACAAGGGCTTTGGAAGAAGATGGATGGAGAGATCACCAAGAGGGCACTTTTTTTGGCTTGAATCCTTCAATATCCTCCAATGGATCTCCTTCATGCAAATGGATACTTGAGAATGATGAATGCTTGCTTCAAATATTTCTTAATTTCTTGCTTGGACTTCACTTCATAAGGATTCTTGATGCTTGATTAGAAGACTTCAATTGCTTGATCATGGTTAGAGAAAATGAGAGGAGAAAGCTCCCTTTT
>MU227221.1:212672-256620 GCA_018584345.1 Thuja plicata
CTATAAGTAGGACTAGATGTAGTAAAGCTCATACACCAATACAATGCAAATGAACTAATACAAAATTTTAGATCTATTTAATTGAAATGTAATTTTAAAGAACATGCAAGATCTAACATACACAATGAAAATCGAACACCAAAAAAGAAAGAGTTGTCTATCGCGGGTTCACCAAAATGTAAAGTAGAAAAATGGGGTTTAGAAGATGTAAAGATGAAAAAGTTTGATAAAGGGGGAGGTTTGAATTGTTAATTGTTATTTGTGTTGATTTCCTTAACCCTACTTTATGCTTACTTGAATTTTATTGATTGTATATTGCAATTGTGATTGTGATTAAGGGAAGATAAGATGCTCCTTTCTTTCACCCTCAAATACACAAATAGGAGATCCAATTTTGATCAACCCCAAAGGGTTAATACACAAATGAATCCACTATTTGGAAAGAGACCAAGAAAAGGGATCTTAAATTCTATAATTTTATTGGTTAATATGATTAATGACAGTAATTGAAAAGAATAGGAGAAAGTACCAACCTTACAAAATAGCAGATCAAAGATTGCTATTTTTTGAGATCGGTAGACTATTTCTGGAGATGCTGATAGTTGATACCAAACTAGAATACAGAGACGGACAAAACCCAAAAATTATTTTTCCATTCTGATGTCATCTTATGAGAAAGGTCGACCCTGTACCACTTTTGCCAACTTGATTTTCTCAACTCCAAAAGTGTCCCTGTTTGCACAGTCTGAAAGAAATGCAAAAAGGGTATCTATATCTGGCCTCGGATCTACAGTCCCGAACCTATACCTACAAGAAAAATGTTTGTTTTTTGGGGAAAAGGGGTTTGCCTTGGTCAAACCCCAGTTTTGGAATTAACCTTAATATATTTAATTGAAGATTGCATAAAGAATAACAAAGCAAAACTCAAATTCACCTTGCTTGTAATGTCTTTGTGGCGGATTCAAATCCGTGGATCCACAAGTATGCTTCAAAAAATGGAATGTAGAATGGAAGGATTTCTTCAATCTCTTGCTTGTAGATCTCCAACACCAAGTCTTAATGGGTTATTGAACTTGACAAGGGCTTTGGAAGAAGATGGATGGAGAGATCACCAAAAGGGCACTTTTTTTGGCTTGAATCCTTCAATGGTCTCCAATGGATCTCCTTCATGCAAATGGATACTTGAGAATGATGAATGCTTGCTTCAAATCTTACTTAATTGCTTGCTTGGACTTCACTTCATAAGGATGCTTGATGCTTGATTAGAAGACTTCAATTGCTTGATCGTGGTTAGAGAAAATGAGAGGAGAAAGCTCCATTTTATATGAAATTAGGGCACAATCTTCTAAGGAGGCCTACATAGGACAATTAAATCATAATTTAAGCCTTTAACCGTAGGAGAGGACCTATATTAAATATAATTTAGCAATCAACCGATTTAGAACCTGAAACAATTGACCCAAAAGCGGGAATAGATTTTTTGTGAAGATCGTCATCCCAGAAACCAAAAGTTCTCAGGATTTGGACCCTGGGATAGGGTTGTGGTTAGCCCTATCCTAGGATAGGGCTGAGGTTGACCCTGTCCTAGCGCAGGGCTGAGGTCGACCCTGTCCCTAGATCCTAGGATCATAGGTCAAAGACCCAGAATGCAGAATTTAGGTCAGGAAATGGAGGTTAGAAAGGCAGGTCAGGGTGGAAGCCATGTCAAGATTGGGAACCCATTCAGAGGCACTTTTCATGACCCCAAACCACTCACTCATAAGGCTAAACCAGTCTCCTATGGAAGTGCTTCCATTTTCTGACTATACACCTTGTATTGGATTTTCTTCTCTACTCTTTCTTCTAGTTTATGCTCGGCATCTGTATTAGGATTATCAATGGCCTCTATGAGAAGATCAAGTTGTTCTAGTATGGGGGCTCATTCATCAATGTTAATATCTGGTACAACTTGCATTAATATCTCATTTTCCTTCTCTAGTACTTGTGCCGCTTTGCTTCTAATCTAAGCTTATCTTGTGCAAATTTTCTAGTACAAAGCTCACCATATTTCTTATGTGATCCAGGATCAAGTGTCTTAGGATCCCATTCATGAATCTCTATGATTTCATCTAGCGTAACTAGATCCTTGCTTCTTCTTCTTCTTCTTCTTCTTCTTCTTCTTCTTGTTCTTCTTGTTCTTCTTAAAGTGTCTTAGGATCCCATTCATGAATCTCTATGATTTCATCTAGTGTAACTAGATCCTTGCTTCTTCTTCTTCTTCTTCTTCTTCTTCTTGGGACTCAAAAATGCAACAAGGGCTTTTGAGTGCCTTGGTAAACTTTGCATTTTGACCCCCTATAATTACTTTTTGTGCCTATTTACCCAGATGAATTTTTCAGGTCTACCATGCATGTCAGGTGTTTATTACCCTTGTTTTGACATATGAAGACATCCCAGGTTGTCAGTTTCAAGTTTTGAGTTATTTTGTGGTGTCTTGTTTTGAGCACTTGTCCAACTCTGGATTTGCCGCCTAATTGTCATTTTGTTGTAACATGCACGGTTTTTATTTGAATAACTTGTGTCCTATTGATTTTCATGGACTGCCCCTTTGGGAATGTTTAATATGTATATCAAAGATCTTATGTTTCAAAACTCAAGCCATTTCAAGTCTTCTTGATAGGTTTTCAGATCCCCCCAAAGTTGGTTGTCGAGAATTGTCTTGTTTCTCTATTTTTACCAGAATTCTAATTGCCCTACTTTGAGGTCTTGCAAGTTCTACCCCATTTAGTGAAATAAAGATTTGAAAGTTCCCATGCATTGTAAACCTGGAAGTGAACTTCCTTGGAGAGTTTTAGACCTCAAGTGGTCAATCCATTTGATCACTTTTCCCAGCCCTTTCCAAATCCAGTTTCTGCAATTTCATTGAATTTGAGTTAAGAAAGTTGTTAAGTGGTTGATTTTGAGAAGCAGTAATAAATGACCAGTTGACTGGTAGAGAAAACTACTTGAAGGTTCTGTATTCCTTGCATGAAATTGAATCCATGTTCAAAGGTTCAAACTCTAAGGGTCTCTTTTGATAGGTTTATGGAATTGAATCCAAAAGCAATTTCTACAGTTCCTAAGTGCTAGACATAATTAATTTTGTAGAGTTGTTGTTTTTAGAGGATTGTAGTTTCATATCAGATGGTTGTCTTAGGATGTCAGTTATGGATTTATACTCTTTGCATGTAAGTGTAGTACCTCGACTAGTGGTTGATTCTCAAGGCATGGTTTGATAATTTTCTAGAAGTGATTCTGAGGTTGGTTTGCATGTGTTTTGACAAGTACATTTGCAGTTTGTGAAAGTGGTCAAATTGGGAGATTAAAATATCTCGCCTTAGGAAGCGTCATGGAGACATGTTTTTGCAAAATGTTAGTAAACATGAAAGACTCCATGTCTTCTGGATTTGAGAGCCCTGGGAGGTCTTTTAGTCAGTTTTTAAAGTCGGTCCAAGAGGCTAGATGCCATTAATGAGATCAGTTTGCAGAAATGTTAAAAGTGATTGTAAAGTCTGCCAGTTCGATGCTTTATGGTCAAATCGCAGAATGTTTTATACTTAGAGTGTGGAAGTAAGTCTAAGGCACACTTGAGGCACATGTGAGAACCTAAAGGATGCTTCAAAGAATTATGTTTGACTGGCATAACACCATCACAAATATGCACAAAATGAAATTTTGGATAAGTCTTTAAAACCTTTGAGCGATTGCAAGTGCAATTTGAATGAAAATGTGGAAGGGAGTATAAAAGACAAGATAAAAAACATTTAAGACTTTGAAAACAAATGCAATTGGCATATGGTGATTTCCAAGTCCCTACGCAAGAAAGACAGATTACCCAGCGCATAGTGAAGTGTCTGTGCAAGGCATGAAGGAAGAATAGGCAACACATAGAATTACAAGCCATTACAACTGGAGCATGTAAAATATAAAACCAAAGACAAACCTACACATTGAAAGGACATTTTAAAAGGTCCTGTGCAATCCTAGGAAAGTCTCGCGCAATTAAGAAAAGAAGAGACCAGCATGAATAAATATATGTTTTAGCAGGTGTAAAACCAAAGTAAACATGTCAGAAGTCAATGCAGCCAAACAAGAGGAGGAGACTCTGCGCAATGTCTTATTGAAAGGTTGCACAATGACCAAATTTCAATGTGCAATGGAGAAGGAAGGGTCTATGCTAATTTGAAAGTGGATTGTGCAAATATGGGAAGAGTAGTCAGCGCCAAAACACATGGAGATGTTGCGTAGGTGTTGCACATGGTATTAAACTAAGGTGAAGCTTGTGCAAGTGTCAATAACAAGGGAGGCTTCATTTTCAGATGTTTTTTTAAAAAGGTTTAATGCAAATAAAAAATGGTAAGTGTAAACTGTTGGAAACTTGCGCATAAAATTGTGGTGTTTTGGAATTCCAGACAAATGACAAATGAAGGGAGCTGCCAGTGCAATGAAAAGAGGAAGGAGCCCATGCATGGGACAAAAACATGAAACCAATGTGTATTTTCAAAGACCCTGTGCAAGAGGGAGAAGCCCACGTGGGAAAGTGAAGAGGATTGGTCTGCGCATTGCAATGTAGAAGTCAGCGCAATGTTCCAAAATATCTCCAAAGCTTCTACATAGTAAACAAAGGTGGGGGTCTACAAATTACAAAATGTGATAAGGACTACGTGTGCTAAGGAGGAGATGAGCCTGCCAAGTAGGAAGTATTGGCTGGGTACATAAAGGGATGTCTGCAAAAGCCAAGAGGAGGTAGAGTTTTAAAATCATATAAAGCCATTATCCCACATTGTTTAGATGAGGAAATTTTATAATGTTTAAGTATGGTTGCGCTCGATTTGTAATTTGAATAAGAAACTAAGGCTCCTTGGTGAGGCCCTTAGCTAGCAGAGTGTATAAGGTGGTGGGCCCCAAATTTTGGGCACCAAAGGATAAAATATTTAAAAAATTCAAAAGGAATTAGTCCCACATTGATGCCAAAGGTGAGCTTTGAACTGTTTAAAAGGTAAATGCCAAACTTGTGATTTGAAGATGAGTAGGAGGCTCTCCACATGCCCACACAGGTAGAAAATTAGTCTATGTGCTAGACATGCGACTTCAAAAGAAAAAAAAATTTGGCAGGACCCACGCGTAGAGGAGGCAGGACACATGGCGGTAGGGTGTGAAGTTGCAAGAAGAAACTACAGTTAACAAAAAACATTCAGAGATTCCGCAACTAGTCACGCGAGGTCGCCATATGATGGCAGTTAGTCCAAAAAGCTTCGAGATTAAGCCCAACCGTCAAATCAGATCTAGATCAAGGGCTCTTGTGTAATCTCCTAAAAAACCCAGGGTTAGTAGGAAGATTTGGAGATTCAGAGACTAAGGCATTCTCCAAGTATCTAGGTAAACACGGGGTTAGTATAGAAATTCAGAGATCTAGAGATAAAGGGTAATCCCTAACTCAATAAACCAAGGATAGTTAAAGAGAAGAAAACTAGCACATGACAAGTAGCAGATTTTGGTGAGTTATGTGAAATTATATGCATTAAAAGTTTTTGGTGGGACCCACGTGTAGAGGAGGCAGGACACATGGCGGTAGGGCATGAAGTCATGAGAAGAAACTACGGTTAACAAAAAACATTTAGAGATTCTACAACTAGTAGTTAGTTAACCATCACGCGAGGTTACCATATGCTCGCGGTTAGTCCAAAAAGCTCCGAGATTAAGCCCAGCCGTCATATCAAATCCAGATCAAGGGCTCTCATGTAATCTCCTAAAAAACCCAGGGTTAGTAGGAAGATCTAGAGATTCAGAGACTAAGGCATTCTCCAAGTCTCTAGGTAAGCATGGGGTTAGTATAGAAATTTAGAGATCTAGAGATAAAGGGTAATCTCTAACTCAATTAACCAAGGCTAGTTAAAGAGAACCGAACCAGCGCATGACAAGTAGCAGATTTTGGTGAGTTATGTGCAAGTATATGCATAAAAAGAGAAATTTCAAAGATAGAGAAAATGTGCAGATTTAAAAGGCAAAATGATTTAAAATACTATAGTCTGTACAATAATATTAAAGGGAAATTCAAATTCAAATTTGCATAGAAAAATATATCAAATGTAAAATTGAAACAAATGTGCAAGATTAAAGCATTAAAACATCAAAGTCTTATATAGTCTTGTGAAATATTTTTATTTCAAGCTGGAAATATGCATTCACAGGAAGGCTTTTTCAAGGAGATTAAAATCAGATTTTGAAGAGGGATTGGAATCAAATTTGTTGAAGATGATGATTGCAAAGAAGAGGCAGTTACAGGAGAAGATCAGACCATTTTCTTGGAGGACAAGATATTTGTTTGGAAACAGACAAGTGTCGGTAGCTAAGTTTGGCTTTCCTTTTCTCATATATCTTTCTTCTTCTCTATGGTTACAAGGATGGTGAAATTAACATGGCTAGGCAGTATTCTGAGTCTTGAGTCTTGTTTTTTTGAGTTCTTTGTCTTGTAAATATGTTGAATCAGATAGCAATTTAATGAAAATAATGGAATCCCTATTCAATACTTGTTGATGTCTTTTGGTCTTGTCTTGAAATATTGTGTGTTAATCTGTAAGGCATTTTAATGCACTGTTTATAAGGTAGCTGTGAGTTGTGTTTTTGAGTTTCTTTCAAGGACGAAATAAATCTTAGAGACAAATTCTAAGGGTTCAAGGTTTGTACATGAATTTGATGTCCAGGAGTTGGAGTGAAAAGAGTGATTTGTAAGGCACTTCACTTGGTTTCTGTCTATTTGGAGTTAGAGGGTTTTCTATGGATATATATTTATTTGACTCTATTTCTCAATAGACAAGGCACTGGTCTTTGCTGGTTATGTAGTCCTAATCATCAATATATTTAAAATCTGAATATCTTTTCATTTCCTGTTTAAGTGCATGGATGTTTAGGAGCTGTATTGAATAGTACATACATTGTTATTGATTCATTAAAGAACTAAATCCTTTAGGTTAGCCTACCTAAGTTTTAAAATTGAAGAGAAGAAGGATGAATATCCTTGTCACATTGGCCATTTTTTTGCAATGTTATTTACTCTTGTCAAAATCATGGATTGGATTTTGAAGCTCTGCATGAGTTGCAGTAAAATACATTAGTAAATTATTGTTATAATCCTAAATCCACTATCTAATTTATTGGAAAAAAATAAGTCAAGAGGTACACAGGCCTGAGTCTGTGGAGCTCGAAGTAGAAGGATGGTCAAATCCTCATTAATTAGTATTTTTACTTGCAAGAATCATGAGTTGGGAGTCATAGAGTCAAGAATTGATTCTTATATAGATTTTGCAAGAAAAAGTACTAACATACTGATTGAAGATGGTGATAGAGCTAGAGTAAGTTGACCCTTTTTCTCAATTTCTGACTTTACTTGCTTAGTACTTGGTGTGAGTACTTGGTGAGGTACCTCGGTAACTATCCTTGTGTTGGTAGTAGAGGTTTATACTATTTTATCAGTTGTCTCAGTGTTACCTTCACATTTTTCTTTTGTATTAGCATCAGTGGTATCTTTTTGAGTATCATCTTGTTTGGTTTCACCACTATGCTCAGTCTCTTTACCGTGATCTTCACCCTTGTCTTCATTTGTATCTGTGAATTTCTCTGGTGAATTTTCCTGTGCTTCGGTATCAATATCAATTTCCTTAACCAACATAGGTAACTAGCCTGGTGTAGTAGCTTGAGTGACCTATGATGTATCCTATTCATCAATAGTCTCGATTGCACCGATCAACTCATCTTCTTTGGCCTTTTCATCCAGATTTTATTCTGTTACATCAATGATTGTGATATTTGGGTGACCTAAATTGGTTAGGAGTGTAGGAATACCATCTAACACATTATCAATTACAACATCATAAACTATCATAGGGTCTGTACTTGGTTCGGTAGATGCAACATCAGTTATCTTCTCGGTATCTTAGTTAACCTCAGATGGATTCAGAAGTGTCTTCCATATTTTGGTGCTCTCAAGAACTACTTCCATCATATTTCCTTGTAAAATATCCAAATTTCTCTATGTCTTAAGAAAGTGCTTTGCATACTTCTTCATGATATCTTGTATCTAATCAACTGTACAATCTGCCATAATAAGTGTGAGAGCTGCTTCTTTCATTTGTTTCTTAGTTTTTAGTGCATATGTCCATCTTGCAGACATCCTATCGTATAATTTAGTTGGTATAGAAGTAGAAAACTCAACTAGAACTTTTTTCAAGTTTATTATCATTCCTATTATTTCTTCTTCAAGTTTTTTCTGGTTCTCGGTAGTTAGATCAACAAATGCTTGTAGCTTAGGATGTCCTAATTGGCCAGTTGTCTTGATTGCTTCTACAATCTCATCAATAGATTGAGCTGGCTTATTTTGTACAACCTTGAATTGATCTTGATTATCATCAAAATCATCCTTGTCATCTTTGTTCCTCAAATATCTCCTCTTTGCTCTTGGAACTATAGTCTTCATTTTCTTTGACTGTTAAGTAAACTTTGGTGATGGCTTGGCTATTTTAGCTACACCTTTCTTCAAAGGTGATGAATCTTCTTTCACTGTTTGTGATCTGGTCTTCGGTGAAGATTGGGTCTTTGTATTTTTTCTCTTTGTGGCCTTAGATGCCTCAATTGGTGTGTCATCTGACTCAATGGCATCAATGTTTTTGCAGGTCAGAAAGCTTTCTGTTAAAATTTTTCTAAGTAACACGTATTTTTTCAAAGTGCATATTGAATCTTGAATCTTGAACCTCGTGGTTCAAGGTTCAAAGTTCAATTTCCCATTCCCCATTTTACATTTCATATGCAATCCTTTCATTCAGAAAATTTTTATAACTCACGCGTTTGAACGTCTTCATAGTATCAAATCTTGAATCTTGAACCTCACAGTTCAAGGTTCAAGGTTCACTTTTTCAAAATAGACTTGTCTCTTTGCATTCCCAACCCGCGTCTTTTCCTATTTTGGTGTCCATGTTTTTCATAATCTTGAAATTTGAACTCCTACTTTTTGGTTCATAATTCAACATCTTCCATGCGCCATGCATTAGTCTATCTCATTTATAGGTTATCAATACATGACTGAGGCATAAGGTATTATGAACTTTGAATTTCACACTTCACGGTTCAAGTTTCAAAATCTGAAATGCAATAATGATCAAATATTTGTGGCACATGTTGGATCTCACTTTCCTTTATGAGATCAGTTTCTTAAAAGATGTGGAGTAAAGTCCAGCTCAGCAAAAGTATAACTTGCTCAAAAATGAAATAAATACGATTGGACATACCCAGCGAATGAGGGCAAAAATAATTAATTCACGGCAAGCGATCATGATTACCAAAAAAGGGCAACTTAAATGTATGTATTAAATCTTCTCTTATTGCCTTTTCTATTTACACACAACCATTGGAAGCACAATCAGAAGTGAAGCATAGTGAAGGTATTCCCCAGAAGCAAAAACAGACAACACTGGTGATTTTAGAAATCCTCCTCATTTTCCTTTTTGGTTTTAAGAATTATATGTTGTAAGAAAGGAAATTCCTATCTTTTCCGTCTCATTTTCTTGAAGTCATTTGTTTAAAAATCAGTATGATCAGTCCTAGTGAGTCGGCCTCTCAGGCCAGATTTGTAAAGGAGAACAAGTTTTCTCCTATAAGTAGTTGTCTGTCGGAGATGCGAGACATAGTTCTTGTAGATAAACATATAGTAGAGATTGTTCATATATTGAAGAATGCAGAGGCAAGAACTCTTTCAGCCAAGATTGTAGAAAGTGGACTATTGGAGGCCGTTGGTTTTCCCAAAGTGACTTCGTGCCCTGAGTTGGTAATGGAATGCAGAAACAAGTATGATAGGATTGACAAGTGTATTTTTCTTCCTTCTGGAGAAGTGTTAGTATCCATGAATAGATAGGTAGTCATGGCTACCCCGAGAATCCCTCCTGTAGAAACCTATGTCAACTGGGACTTTGAGAAAGCTAAAAAGGAATTTCACGTTAAATTCAAATATTATAGCAACAACATCGCTAGAGACTGGTTATTAAAAGCAGAAAGAAGTGGTTCTAGGTTACCAAAACCTCTTTAAAAATACCATTTTATAAGATAGGTACATGACATTGTGTTCATGTTAAACAAATTAAAGGGTAAACCTAATGATATCATGTGGGAGTAATGGATTTATATTTTCATCCAAGCCATTTTGAGTGAAGGAACATATGTTGACTGGACTGAGATAATAGCAGTAAGACTTCATGAAGAGATCCTAGTTTGTAGAGGCATCCAATTTCTATTTGTCTTCATATCTGTTTTATGTTTTAGCCATTAGCAGGAGTTAGGAGGGTTTTCCCCATGAGCCATGGAGAGACGACATGATGATTTATGAATACCATCCTTATCTGCAGAAGAAGAGAAATCTAAGAAATTTCTGAAGAGTACAAGATAAATTCTTAGCCAAGATTGTTTTAGAGCTAAGAGGAAGGGTAAATAATAGAATGTCTGAAGAAGCCATAAAATTGATCAAAATCTACGACAACTTCTTTGTTCAATTCCCCACTTTCAGTTACCTAAGGGTAGGAGGTTTTAGTGGTGAACCCATGAAGCTCCCACGATACTGTTTGGATAAATATACTCTGTTAGAAATATACAGGAAAATACTCCAAGTAGGAGTGAAGTTCAGACCTAAGAGAGGAGTGGGTTCTTTCTTTCCTATTGATCTAAGGCATTACCATTTTAGATTAAAACATGCTATGTCTTCCCCAGATGCAGAACTAAAATAAATTAATCTTCTTTCTTATCAAAGGAGAATCTACTTTGATAGAAAGAAATTCATGGAAAATCATTTCAAAGTGGATGCCACTTTTCTACATCAACCAGAATTGGAAGATTTTTGGGTGGATTGTATAGATGAGTTCAAGGTTGAAAAGAGGCTACATTCCAGGTTTACATTGAGCTAGATTGTTACGTTGTGGCTACCTTTTAAGGTTACAGGATTTGATACTGATGATGAGGAAGATGTGACATAACCTAGATACATGGAGAAAAATAATGACACTGTGGCCAGAAAAGTAGAATGAGGAAGAGAAGAAGTGGAGGATGTGAATTATCTTTCTCAAGAAGTGTTCAAAAGGATAGATAAATGGTTGAAAGAAATGAGAAAAAAGAAGAAGCAAGAGGCTTTTGGTGCAATAACTAGAAAAATTATAATAATTTCAAAACTCACAACTTCCCCTGCCCTTACTAACAAAATTGAGAAATTGCTTCCATCAGGTGAACCTAAATCTGGAGTAAAAGCCCAGCTTGAAGAGAAAAATCCAATCCTTGTGCAATCTTCAAGGACCACAAGAGCTAGGAGCAAAAGGAAAGAAAAGACAGATAAAGTCCCCTACATTGTAATAGAACTAGAGACAGAGGAAGGTGATTGCCAGGCTCAGAAGAAATCTAAAATGGACAAAAATCTAGTCAGCCCTTCAAAGACTCAATCTATAGAAGAAGGTCAACAAGACCTATTGGTATTAAGCACTCCTACAAATTCTTCTACACCAAAGACCCCAAACTGGCTAGAGTTATCAGTCAGCAAGAAAAGGAACATTGTTCCTATCTTAGCCTCTATTGGAGAGTTAGTCAGAAAATATCTTGGAAAGATTCCACGAGCAAAGAAACCAAAAGTGGAAGTGATGGTTGATGTAGATGCTAAAAAAGGTCACTAGATTGCATAAATCTTCAAACCAAATTCTGATAAAGCTAGTGATGAGGTCACAGAGAAAGAATTCAATGTGGAAAAGATATATTTGGGAATGTCTACCAGGTCCACTGACTTGAAGATCTTAAACTCAACGAATAATAAAATCAACCATTGTGTATAGAAGGATATGAAAGACAAGATGAAATTGAAGCAGGCCCTTTGTGAAATTTCCAAATACATTCAACAACTTCACAATCCTGTACCTCAACCATTGTCAATAGTTCCATTTGACCTAGATGTCAAGTCTCCAAAGAATCAAAAATTCCTTGATCAAGTCCACAAAGCCAAGTCCATATCAAAGGATTTATTCATCTGGATTGATAAGGTAACCAGAGAAATTACCAAGTTCACTTGTGATTTTAATAGTCTGATGGAAAGATTTGAAAAAAGGTTAAAATTAGAAGAGGAAGATGTTGAGTTGTGGAAAAATGAGAAGGTTCAATTAGAGATTTGAAGTGCATAACATGGAAGATGTTTATATTACAGTATAAACAAGTTCCTCTCTAAAAAAGAAGTACCAGGGGTCGATGATAATTCACTGTTTGTTGTTAAAGTGAACATGGAATGGGAAGGTGCGCTATATGAGCAAGCCATCAAAGAATCTGCCTAGATAATTGAAGCCCGTATCAGTGCAAGAGAAATCATGCATGCACAGAATGAATGCACGGGAAAAATAATTCGATTGGAGAATAAGACTGGTTATGTAATGGCCAAAATACTTGCCTGTTACAATCAAAAGGTAGAAAATCTAAAAACTTCTAAGGAAATTAGTGTGAAAGATCATTCAATTGTAGTTCATGTGGAGTCACCAGTTGTCTACGGTTATGAATAGATGAAAATATTTGAAGACAAATCCCAGCAGATACATAACTTCAAGAATATTTGGGGGCAAAGATTTGGGGTGGTTGCTAAACTGAATCAAGAACTGAGGAAAAAATTCTCAGCTGCATTTGAGGAATGGGAAACAACAAAAGATGCCACCAACACTGATGATGGAGCTAGAATCGGCCTATCGGCCAATTAGTTTTCTAGATAATTGTTCTATTTTGCCTTTTTCTAAATTTTTTTGCTATCTTTAGGGCAGTTAGTTATTGAAAATTGAAATGGTTATGCATTGCTATATATGCTATTTTTGACGACCAAGTGAGGGTCGGTTCTCTGAAAGAAAAACTATGGAAACACTAAATGTTTTCTTTAATTTATTTTTGTGGTGGTTAATACTGTGAATTCTGGATATATGAATATATTATCAGTTGATTATATAATTAGATCCTAGTATTTTCATTGATCAGTTGGTCTCTTAGAGTGTATGATTTTAATGTCAATCAAAATTGAATGAGTATATTACTTTAATCTGCAAGTATATCTTAGAATTTAGTTAGTAATCTTTTTCAAGATTTGATATCCTTCTGAATTGGCCATTCTTAATTAAATTGTCTATTTAAGATTTGAGTCAGTTGGCTCAGATAGCTTGAATCTCTTTAAATCTCAAAATAGTTAGCCATTTATCTATGATGAATGTGAATTGCATCCTTTCATTCTTTCTGGTCAAAAGTGTATCTTGAAGTAAATTCTTTCTGAATAAAAGGTTATTATAGATAAATATTTGTATAATCTAGCTTCTCCTTTGAATTAGAGAGTGTGGTTGTGAGTAACTCACTCAACTGTTAGTGCATTTTTCCTCCTGCTTTTGGGTTAAAAGAGTCATTTATTTGTTAATCTTCAAAAGGGAAAATTTGTTCACTAACAAGTGTCATGATCTGGTTCATCTGATTAACCGAATGAGGTTGTCTCCTCAATTTCCTCTTTATATTTATCCAAGTCCTCATCTGTGATAGCAAGTTTCTATTTTAATGTTTTTACTATTTTGGTCTTTTTTCAACCCAATTGTTGTACCTGAAACTGAATTTGTATACGAGTCTTTTCCTCATCATAAGTGCCAAATCTCATGGATGATTTGTCAACAAGTTCATTTAGTAATTTCTCAATTTCATCAGATGCAACATCAATATCTAATTCATATTCCATTTGAGGTAGCCATGCAGTCCTCGGATCTGCTGCTTTTATCAATGTTGTATCTGTATCTACTACAAAATAGACATTGTCTTGGTATTTATCTACAAGTTGTTGTGGAATCTAGGATCTCTTTTCCATTTGGGTTTTAAACTTAGAAAAATACTCATTCATTACTGATTCAAAATTATGACCTAGACTGGTGATCATTTCATCTATTTGTATAGTAACCAGTCTATTTGTCTTCCATTTAACTTTACCAATTGATGGGAAGAAGTTTTTCATGTAGAAGAATATGCATAGCAATAAGAAACCAAACTTACATGTATTTGTCTTTGCTGACTTGATGATTCTCATATTCTCCTCAAATTTATTCTTCACTAGCTTGGAAAGATCAAATTGTAGACCCTTCTTCACTATCTTGTAAGCTATATCCATAGCTCCATATGGTATGCTATTAGGCTTGCTAGATTGAAATATCTTATACCCAATGGCATAAGCATCGAATCTTAATTCAACATCCTTGATGCAGTTGACCTTCAAGCCTCTACCATCCCACTCGGCTAAAGTAAGCTTCTCCAACTTGGTTCTCGGTAGGTGTCTTAGGGATTTGGCTTTGTCACATATTGGATATGCTTTGTCACATATTGGATATCTAGTTACTGCATGAATGATATCCTTGGTTATCTATTTAGGTTCATCCAACCATATTTTCTCTTCATGTACTCAGCTAAGTACAATGTGGATCCACTCATTCTAAAAGACCTTTAGGAAATCTAGGGCATGAATTAACCCTTTAACCTCTAAGTGTTTACGGTATTCCTTCATCTTTCCTTTTGTGCACATTGTTTGATAAGTAGACATGAGTTCAAAGTCTCCAATTTCTCCAATCTTGCAGTGTATGTATGCATGAACATCTTGCACTAGTAAAACCCTAGGAGGAATATACAAAAATGTGCCTTGATTATCCGGTTGTGTTGTGAATTATGGATGGATCTTCTAGTTAGGTTTCATGCAGGTGGAGTTCTTGACTACAACAACCTTCTTGTCCTTGACTAGCTTAGCTTGCTTTGCACGAGATGAAGATGCCATGATTCTGAATATTTAGGGCTTCCGTAAAATGATAATCAAATGACTCAGTGAGTTCAAAATGCATAATAACCGACCTCTGTATGCTCCAAATGCACAAAAATCTCTGTTGAATGCTCAAAATAAACTTTTCTATAACTTTTCACTCTGTCCTATGTTCTGCTCTGTGATTGCGATGTGAGAAAATGACCTCGCGTCGACCAAATTTATAGAAAATAACTTAGGGGGGTGCATTAAATATGTTTCACCAACCACTTAGTGAAAAAACAATAAGCTTGGTTAACACTATCAATGCTTTAGCTTGGTAAATGGTACAATTGCTTGGTTGTCATAACAACTTGGTTGTCTCATCACATTTTCACCGACTAACAATTTAAACTTGGCACTTATTAACCGAATAGACTATATCATAGAAATAAAATATGTAATGCCATAGTGCATCTTTATTCATGTTGATTTAGAATATGTGCAATAAATATAGGAGTTGATGTAAGATATAGTATTGAAAAACATTCCATACCTGCTTGTATTGCTCAGGTGGAGACAGTGGAGCCACCTAACCCATTGGATGAGTGTCACCGACTATTATGCTTGGTCCCACATTATCATTTGATGCTTTTATCCACATTTGATTCCTAATCCTCACAATTTCATTGATTGTATTTCCATTCCCATAAGTATTTATATGGTCTACACAATCTCTTCTTAAGTGATCAACTTTCTGACAGTGAGAATATGCCATGCCAGAGTTTGACCAATTCCTAGATTTGATTCACCATAGTCTCATATAGTTTTCTGCTATATGTCCATATTTTCTACATGATTCACAACTTCTCCAAGTTTTTTAATCCCATGTATAAGCATTGCCTTCTCTTCTCGGTTGGTTTACCGATTCTTGTCCTTTAGGCTTCAAGATCCGCTTTGTGTTGTTTCTACATGCTTGAGTTGTGTGACCATTCATGTTGCAATTTTGATAGTATGTATCCATGTATGGTTTCTTCTATGGTTTTTTCAAATTGGATCTACACTCATGTGCCTGATGTGCATGCTTATTATAGTTATAGCAAATACCATTGAATTTAGAAGGGTTTCTAGGAATACCTTTTGTTTTTCTCCTACAAACATTTGATGTGTGGCCTGGTTTTCCACAATGATGGTAAGAGGGATTCTTTAGCTTAGGATTTGAGTAGACATTCCTTTGTTCAACTTTATTTGACAATTGTCCTTTCTCTGTATACCCTAATCTAATACTAATCTGGTATTGTTATTCAATCTTCTTTGATGATTCAGAAATTTATCCATTCTCTTGGTGCTTTCTTCAAATCTCTTAATCACATCATTATGTTGTTGTAACATCTTCACTTCATTTCACAGTTTCTCATTTTCTTATTTCAATACACCAATATCATCTATTCTTTTTGCAAGTTCAGTATTCACTCGATTAGCCTCATGATTCATAGCAAACACCTGATTGGTGATCTCCAAGTAGTGTTTAGTAAATCTAGATATATCAGTTTCTTTCTCTTGTTACTTTTCAGTCATCTATCTTCTATCATCAACAACCATGTTTCTATCTTGTTATTATTTCTTTGCATCATTCAATACTTCAACCATTCTAACCATTTGTGTATCTTGTCTGATATTTAGTACTTTAACTTGTTTAGTACATTGTTGATTGCTCTCAGTTTGATTTGATATTATTCCTTCAAATGCATCAGATATACTACCAGATTCAGATCCATATGTGTCAAATAGGTCATGAATCTCTTCTTCATGATAATCAATCTCATGACAATGAAGTTCCATGTCCTTTCTCTTAATCATCATCTCCTTGAGTTTTTCTTTGTCTTCCTTGAACTGTTCGACATAGATCTGCAGCTGTAACTTCTGATTCTCAATAGTTTTGTCAAGTGTATACCTCTCCATTGTAATATCTTTTTTCTTCAGCTATTAAACCTTCACAATAAGAGAATATTCTCTAATACCAATTGTTTGTACAATGTTAAGATAATGGAAAGGATGTGTACTGAGAGGAGAGGGGTGAATCAGTACCCTTAAAAACTTTTAAACAAATATTTGCATTCAATGTACTATATTAACCAACTAAGTAGATTTCTTAATCCAAACATATAGTATCAATGCCAAAATATAAATGTATGTAAAATAAACATTACACAGACACACAATTAAGTACTCTTGACACTAGTATTTTGGTATTGTGGAAAACCCCTGTTAGAAGGTAAAAAATCCGGTGGGGATGAGACCCACAAAATTTCACTACTGCAGTAATAAAGGTAGCCTGTTAAAGCTTTAAAAAATGATCACTTCTGATGATCTTACCCTATTAGGAGTAACAAAAAGATCAACTAGATCTACCCTGTGTGAGGATTTAGCAGCACAATCTATGTGTGCACTCGGTTAAGAGATTTACAATAAAACTGTTAAGTCTACTCTGTTAAGAGATTTAAGTGTCTATTACAATTGTTAGAGAGTAATAGAAAGTTGATCTGAAACATATACAATCTCAAAATTGCTGATACAGATCCATTAAGTTCTTAAAAAACATATCACCTCAATGTGAATGATAATACCTTCTTCTCTATTATGCTCGGTAGCCTTGCCTTAGTTCTAAAAATTGATTTCTGTAATATGGTCTCTGTCCTTGAATCCTTTGTCTAATTTTTGATGTCTGTAGTATGGCGGCTGCTTGATCATTTCTTGATGAACATACTTAACAAAATTGACATCTATACAATTATATATCAAATGATACAACCTAATTAGGGTTCAACATTTACATCTTTACCCTAAGATCAACGCTTACAAAATTTACATTTATCAAATAAACATAGGAGACATAAACAATAAATGTTGGAAATCTGTAATTAATATCCTCCTCGATCGTGTAAATCGTTATCTAGGTAATCTCAAAATTTGTTACTTAGATTACTGTGCCATAACAAACTTTTATGTGGACTCTGTTCCATTTGGTTAATTTTGTTCCTCGATGTTTGGTGTATACTGTGTATCTCAGTTATACTGGTATTCGGTTATGCTTGTGTAGCTCGGTGTTATCTGTGCTAGGTATAGTCTGATTATTCGGGTATCACTATACTCGGTTAACTATGAATGTGATCAGTTCTCTCGGTTAACTCTGTACTTTGGTGATATAAACTGTCTATCTTGTGTTGAATCTGTCACTGACTGTCTATTGTGTCTGCTTGATAATTAATGACAACTTCAATCGGAAATTGGAGTAACACACATATCATGAGGTTAATGTCATGGAAGGAACACTCACTTGACAAAGGTAAATGGAAAATAAATAAAACATAAAACCCCCCATGACACTTTATAATATAGTGCAAGTACAATCAAGCACAAAATTTGTAGGATCCCAAGCATGCATCAGGTGGCACTTTATTTCAATGCATTTGCAAAAAATTAAATGCGATAGAAATAGATGTCTACAATATCTAGGAATGAAAAAAAGCTATAGAAACATGAATAAAAACTAACATGGAGTCACCCCATGCACGAAAAGTGATCCCAAGACCTGAAACAACCAAGATAACCACCAGATTGCAAAAATGCAAAAAACTAAATATATAGTACCTAGAGCAAATTCTAGGTGTGAGACCCATGAAATAAGATAGAGCACTGAATCATCTTTCCAACGCCATACAGAAGTCAAAAAATGGAGTCTGGATGAGCAAGATATGGCTACCAGAGTGCAAAAAGGAACCTTGAATTTGACTAGAAAAAAGGCTCCAAAATAGAAATAAGGAAACCAAACCTTAAAAATAAGGTCGGTCTCGGAAACAATTTTCTGACGATATCTCGTTTGCTTAAAAATGATACCATATGCTCAAGATATGAGCAAAAAACCACAAGGTGCTTATTATGAAAAAAGGGCAAGCTGTATGATGGGTTGGTGGCTATCAAATTTAACCTAGATCTCAGACCTACAACTGCTGACATCAGTGGAACAAAAACCAAGGCGGTATGATAAACAAGTTTTTTTTGCCTTGAAAAGCATGCTAAGGATGTGCATGCAAAAAAGAGGGTCCAAATTTCAACTGTGTCCAAATTTGATGTGCATTATATAAATATAGGGGTTTTGGAGCATTCCAAACATGATTATGAGGTTGGTTTGTGCCCACAGTACTCCAAAAAATATCTTGACCCCAAATCCACACAAATTTTCACAGAAAACCTCTAAAAAAAAGATCTGAAGAGAAAGAACAAAAAAATCTCATGAAGAGAACATGGGCATGGAGATCTGGAGCTTTGATACCAGATTGGAGTTGATGAAAAAATATCAACCCTACAGCTCCCAAGAATCACCTGCACGTAAACACCTGTCACAAGAAGAGAGAAGAAAAAGCTATGG
This sequence comes from Thuja plicata, assembly GCA_018584345.1. NCBI lineage: Eukaryota > Viridiplantae > Streptophyta > Pinopsida > Cupressales > Cupressaceae > Thuja > Thuja plicata. Next base: position 231,917 of record MU227221.1, read on the forward strand.
AGGCCAGAAACAACAAATCTGTGAAAGAGGAAACATCCTCAATTGATTCAATAAAAATGGAATGGAATTACAAAATAATTAATTACAAAGAGATCAATCCTTATAAAGGAGATCAAACACCCAGATGATGGAGAAACCTAGGTTGCATGATAATAATTAATAGAGAATTAATTATTATATGCCTAGAGTTTAGCTTAAGTGAACTAGAGATAAAAAGTGACTTAATAATTAAATCAATAATTATTTAATTAATAAGTGAAAATACCTTTTTACTCTAACAATATATCTTAGAATTTTGATCATTAATCCTTTTCCCTAAGACTGTTATATATGTTTCTAGCACATTTATGATCTACTTTGGCTCTAAAAGAGTAGCTCTACCATATAAAAGTGTATCATCTGCAAACAAGGTGTGAGTGACTAACATGCTAGTATCTAGAATGCAGATACATTGCCAAAGACCTGACTCACTTTTATGTTTGATTGAACTACTAAGGGCCTCTACCATGATGATGAATAAAAATGGTGACAATGGGATTTCTTGCTTCACTCCCTAAGTGACATTAAAAAATCTAGAGTGTGCTCCATTGATAATGATAAAAAAGAAGCACCTAATATACACAATTTTATCCATTTACACCATTTCTCAGAAAATTCAAATTTTTGCAACACCTTTAGAAGGAAAATCCATTTCACTATGTCCTACACCTTCATCATGTCAAGCTTGACAATGAAGGAAGCTTGATGTGAGGCCTGTACTGAATAGAGAAATTCATGAGCAACTAAGGCCCCTTATGCTATTTCTCTACCTGGCACAAACCCCCTTGTTTTGGAGATATGATTTTTGGAATAAGGTGTTGTAATCTCAAGGAGATGGCCTTAGTAAAAAAATTATATACCATATTACATAATGAGATTGGTCTAAAATCTGCAAACATTTTTTGTTGCTTCACCTTTGGCATAAATTTTATATTAGTGACATTGGAATTCTTGAAAATGGAACCAATTTTTCTTGGTTCTTCTAGAGCTACAAGCAGATCAAGAGAAATGACATCCTAACATTTATGAAAGTATAGAGCAATAAAGCCATCTAGTCCTGGGGCTTTGTCTGGGGCTGATGAAAATACTACCTTTTTTTATTTCATCCAGACTAAAAGGTCTCATTAATAAATTGTTGTCTTGTTATGTTATAATGGATGGGATGACACTTATAAAGTCTTGTTCTTATAGGTAGGTTTGTGTATTTTCAAGAATGGAAGGATCAAGTAAACCTTTGAAAAAATATACCCCTTCATCTTAGACAACTTAATTAGCATTTGTTAATTGATTACCTTGTATCATCTTAAAATGGAAGAACCCATGTTGAGACATGTTTATCCCTCCTTAGTAGGATGGTTTGGACCTAATTCAAATGCCTTTATGGACCCATGGATGTACCTTTTCTTTTGTGCTAGATCAGGCCATTATTTTCTTCCCTTTGCCGCTTCTCTTTTCTCTATCTCCGAGATCTTGGACCATCCCTCGATGGAATGAACCATTAGGGGGTAGGCCAAGTTTTGCCTAGCCCTTTAGGGGTAGGTTGAGGTTATCCTATCCCTACAGCTCCCAAGAATCACCTGCATGTAAACCTATCACAGAAAGAGAGAAGAAAAATCTATGGAGGCCAGAAATAACAGATTGATGAAAGAGGAAACATATTGTGCAAACAATGGAGAGGAAAACCTCAATGCAATAGAATCCTCAGACAAATAATTACAAAGAGACCAAAACTTATAAAGGTGATCAAAACCCTAAAAGGGAAAAACATAGGTTGCATGATAATGATTAATAAAAGAATTAATTATTATATGCCTAAAGTTTAGCTTAAGTAAACTAGAGATAATAAGTGACCTAATAACTATATCAAAATGATTTAATTAATAAGAGAAATAAGTTATTACTCTAACACCCCCCTTAAGATAAAATTAGGGAGAAGCTAAAAACCTACAAAATAACTACTGAAAGAAGGAAATGGGTCCTGGCAACAAGGCCTGATTAGGTACCCAAGTAAAAGAAATCTTTGTAAATAGGAGAAAATGAGAAAACCCAATGGGGAAAACCCCTCTCCAAAAAGAGATGTAGACTAATGAAGGACTGAAGAAGTCTCCAAACTAAAGAATATCCCAAAAAATAGGAACAAATGATGAACATGAAGAATACCACTGAAGCATGAAGTTGCAAACACTGTCAAAGAATAACTGCTGGAACCTCCACTATAATAGAATATGATCAGGTAGAGAAGACTGTAGTCTATATGAGTGCGCTCAAATGACACTACTCAAATTAGGATGAAAAACAAGGAAAACATTGAAGCTCAAATATACATATGGAAAAAATACCAAAGTCTAAAGAGTTGACCAATCAAAGATGGGAGTATGCCTCCAAAATAAGAATGAAAGAGTGTCCATATGGTAAATGATCCATCTCACCGAAATGCATAGGTACCCAGCCACTACATCCACCTACTACATAGGAACAAATACTAAATACAAAGCTCACTCCATCAAACCAAGGAAGCATTAGAACCAACAAGAGATACTCCCCCATAATGCTGAGCAGGGAGAGGCATGATAGGTACACTGAAAGAGACTGCCAAGAACAAGTGCATGACGAAGAACCAAGAACATAGAAAGTGCTGAAGGAAGTACAAACACATATAAAGGTCAGTGTCATGGACATATCACTCTCTTGACACACATAATGAGGCAAATTTCATGGAAAGGATACTCACTTGACAAAGGTAGATCAACCCCCCATGGCACTTTATAATGTAGTGCAAGTAGAAACAGACACAAAATGTGTAAGATCTCAAGCATGCAACATATGACACTTTATCTTTAGTGCATTTTCAAAAAAGAAATGATATAGATATAGATGTCTACAATGCTCAGGAATGACAAAAAGTTGTAAGAACATGAGTAACAGCTAAAAAGGAGTCATCCCATGCAAGGAAAATGGTCCCAGGATCTGAAACATCCAAGATATTCACCAGATTGCAAAAAAGAAAAAAATGAATAAAATTACATGTAGTGGATTCTGGAGATGAGACCCATACAATAATAAAGAGAACAAAAATATCTTTCCAATGATATGTAGAAGACAGAAAATGAAGCCCATATGAGAAAGATATGGCTCCCAGAGTGCAGAAAAGAACCCTCACTTTGACTGGCAAAAAACCCTAAAATGGAAAAATCAGGAAAGCAAACCTCCTAAAATAGCTCGGGCTTGAAACCAGTTTTCTGATGATATCTTGTTTGCCCAAAAATGCCTCCATTTTCTCAAGATACGAGCAAAAAATTGAAGACTGTTCCAAAACAAGAAGAGTCCCAAGAAATCTCGGCTAAAGTTGGTGAAGCTCGACTAAATCTGGCAATGCCGCTAAATATGGTGGGACTGCCAAAATTTTGGCAAAAATTGGCAGAGGTACAAAGAAATAAAAAAATTGGGAAACTTTTTTCATCACCTCGAAAAATGTGCCCAGAATAGGGTTGTAAATACAAATTTTTTTCCTCTGAATGCATGTGTTTTTGAATTCGCAGTGCCATATATGAAAATAGGGGTTTTTGGGCCTTTTGAGTGCAACCATGAGGTTCGTTTGAGCACAAAGTGCTCCAAAAACAAACTCCCCCCCAGACCCACAAAAATATGAAACAAAAACCCTCTTGAAAAACACAAATATGAAGAACAAGGCCAAATCTCTCATGAAGAGAACAAGTGCATGAAGATCTGGAGCTCTGATACCATATTGGAGTTGATGAAAACTTAACCCTACAACTCCAAGGAATCACCTGCATGCAAACCAGTCACAGAAAGAGAGAAGCAAAAGCTATGGAGGCTAGAAATAACATATCGATGAAAGATGAAACATATTGTGCAAACAAAGGAGAGAAAAATCTCAATGCAATAGAATCCTCAGATAATTAATAAATACAAAGAGATCAAACCTTATAAAGGTGATCAAAACCCTCAAACTGAAAAACCTAGGTTGCATGATAATAATTAATTAAAGAATTAATTATTATATGCCTAAAGTTTAGCTTAAGTAAACTAGAGGTAATAAGTGACTTAATAATTAAACTAAAATGATGTAATTAATAACATAAATAAATTATTGCTCTAATAGATCATGCCCTTGTTTTCTTCCCTTTCCCGCTGTTCTTTTCTCTCTCCCTAAGATTCCAGACCATCCCCTGATGGATTGAACCATCAAGGGGTAGGCCGAGGTTAGCCTATCCCTTTAGGGCTAGGTCAAGGGTAGCCTAGCCCTTGGGGTGAGGCTGAGGTCGGCCTCCCCCTGAGGTTAGGCACCTCAAGATTCTGTGCCCTTCTCGGGTCTCCAATTTCTTTTACCACCTTCTGTAGTCTACCCTTTTCAATTTTGGTCGCCAAATTGGTATAAAAAGAGGCCTACAAACTTCATTTGAAAAAAAAAAAAGGAAAGAGGTTCAAGAGTTTTTTTATCTACAATCATTGCAAGAGCATTCATAAGCATTTCCTAGGAGCATTGAAGGAGATCTTTTGCAACCTTTTAAGACTTCAAAATTTAAAGACCTTTTGCATTCAAGGAGATTTTAAGGAGCTTTGGAGGAGTTAATTGGATTTATTTTCATCATGTTTCCATGATCATGCATGTTCCTTTCAAGGTATAGCTTCCTTCTTTGAAGATATTGGAGTTGGCTATCAAGGAAGGGTGTGGTCACCCATTCTTCATTCTTCATTTGCATATCTAATTTGAGCATATGAGTACATCTCCATCCATATATCCATGACTTGGTATGATTGATCTATTGCATTTGATGAGATATCCTACATTCCTAAAAGACTCAAGAACATTGAGCACTTCTACATCCTTGTGGATTACGGATCCGGATCCTCCATGAGGGTATCTACAAAGTAAGGTGAATTTGTAAATTTTATTTTCTTTTACATACATTTACATTTAAGGTTAATTCCTAAACTGGGGCTTGACTGAGGAAAGCCCCTCCCGAACAAAAACAAAAAAATTTCCCTTGCAGATTCAAGTATATAGACTTGCAGATTCAGATTCAAAGCCGTCAAAAACAAGTTGTTGTCACAAATCCATATTCTTGAAATACATGCAGAGCAAGTGGATTCCAACCTAGGCCTTGTCCTAGGTGGATTTTCTACATGTCATCATCCACCCTTGAGGTCATCATAGTCCTGAGCCAGAAAGATTTTTGGGTTTTGAAGACTCCAATCTTTTGGTTCCAAATTTTGTCATGTTCGGCCTTTTGAGCTGTTTGGGAGTAGAATTGCAGATTTGAGTTTAAGTACACACATTCCAAGCATTTAACTTCATGATTTTGTGTATTTCATTGCTTAATTTTAGCATTTACATTTCAATTTTTTCCTATTTTGTTAGTTTTAGCATTGTTTTTACTTTCGTAGTTGACTATACCCGACACATAGGAAATAACATCTTCTTTCTTAACACTTGGTTAGATCCTTGTTTTTCACTGGTACCCTTACATCACTTGGGTTTTAATAACCTGAATTGGATCCAACTAGGGGCTTTACCTAGGATATCTCTTCTTTTGTGGCCAATTCTCTTGAAGTATATGGGTGAAAGTGGGGAAGTTTCTTCTCTTGACACTACATCCCTGATATCTTCCACCATTTTATACCTCCTACACATTTTTGTGAACCCATACCTTACATGCCTTGTATTCCTTTTATTGTGGTTAAGTTAATATTTTAGATCTTTCTTTGTGTATGCATTGTGTCTTCTTTATATTTTATACAATAGTTGGATTTAGATTTATTGTTCATCCTTTGTTGTGGTTAGATCTCATTTTGGTGCTTGAAAAACCTTTGTATGATCTCCCTTTATATTTTCCTTCATTTGTGTATGATATTGATTACTCTAAGTCCAACCTATAGTATCTTAGTTAGAAGAAGTTGTAGACTCATGGGCTCTTTTGATGTGGATTCCTCTCTCTTCCCTAGAAACCTTGATGATAACATGATCACTCATGATCCTAATCCTTCCATGGAGAATAACTCTTCTCATTCTTCCCATGATGAGGATGAGGCTTTAAGATTTCCTCCTTCCCAAATTCAAAATCTTACTAGTGACCTTGAAAAAGATGGAAAGTTGGCTTATTCAAGAGAATCATAATCCCGATACTATTGCCGCTATTGAAGCCTTAAAGATATTTATACACAATGATGAAAATGGTATTAATATCTTGCATGGTATTTCTCATCTTATTGTTTCTAATGTTAAACCTTTAGCTGAAGGTTCCCAGGAGTTAGGTTATGTTCCACCTGCTATGACTGTTGAACCTTCTTTGCATATCTCCCTTCCTATTCCTAGCATTCCTACTTATACACCACCTCTCATAACCACATCATTACAAATTTATAATCCTATACATGTGAGTCTTCCTAATGCCTCTCATCTGTCTCTTCCTATGAGTGTTCCATCTATTTTATTGCCTACCTCTATGCCTTCTTATCATAGTGTTCCTTTTACATATTCCAATCCTTTTCCTACACATGTTTCAAGTGTTCCTCCTATTACTTCCAGTGTTGCTTCTGCTTCCTACATTTTTCAAAGTATATCCACTATGTCTATGCCTACTATTTCCTCTAATGATTCAACCATCATTAGTCTTTCTCAAATTGTTTTGTCCTTGCAGCAACAACTTTCTTCATTGAATCAATCCAAGTTTAATGTGCCTACATGTGACATTTCTAATCCTTTGTCCTTAGACATTATCTGTGCGGTTATTTGTCAACAAATTGACATGCCTCATCTTGAACTTATAATGGTAAGGGTGTCCCTGTGACTCATGTTAAGACCTTTCAAACCCTATTTAGTGAATTTTCCCATGATCATATGATCCTGGCCAAGTTGTTTCGTAGGACCTTTTGAGATAAGGCTTTACAGTGGTATTGTTCTTTACCTCCCTATTCTATTGATTCCATTCAAAAGATTGCTAATGGTTTCATTCAACAATTTCAAAACAATATTGGTCCTCAAGTTCCTTTGATTGACTTAATGCATTGCAAACAAGGAGTTAAAGAAAAATTTAGTGACTTTTTTAGTATATTTAAACATTTGTATGCTCATATTTATTATCCTATGCGTGACATTTATATACAACATTTTTTATTTCTAATTTACAAAAAGACATTAGAGATAAGATTCTACTTACTAATTTTACTTCCTTTTCCCAAATTTGTGTAACGCTTCACCATTATCAATTACAAGTGAGTCAGTTTGAGAGAACCACTCCAATCCCTCATGTACTAGTTGATAAGAGTGATGTTGTCCCCCATCTGAATAAGTTCCATAAACCTAACAACTATATCAAGATCAACAAAGCATTGAGTGCAGTAGATGAACAAGAAGTTGTTGCATCGAAGGGTGTCACTTCTTCTTCCTCTATTTTTCACCCTAATTGTAAGTATACTCCTTTATCTGGCTCTTTGAAAACTATGATGGAAAAGTTGTTAAATACTAATATCATTAAAATTCCTCCTATTAGACCTATTAATCCAGCTACGATGGATTCTAAGTCCTTTGATTCCAAATATTTTTTTCAATACCATGATCAACCTAGACATGATACTGAGAGATTATTCCTTGAAGAATCATATCCAAGACCTGATTGATTCTAATGCTATATCTATTGATGATACTAGCGATGGAAAAAAATATGTTGCACCTCCTAACTAGAACCTGTAGATTTATACCAATCATTTACCTTCACACTCTACCAACACCATTTCCCAATCTTCTTCCTCTTCTACACAAATTGTCTATGATGAAAAGGTGGAAGAAGCTAACCATGTTTTCAACTATGTTGAACATGAACCCCTACCTAAACCTCAACTACCACCTAAACCTCAACCTCAACCTAGTAGACAGCTTCCTATTACATTTTATCATTCTAAAATGATTAAAGCTCCTAATGGTCCTCTTTATATTACTACTAGGGTTGTTGGCACTATCTCCCATGATACTTTTCTTGACCCTACTTCTATGGTGAATGTTATAACTAAAGAGAATATTTTTAGTAAACACTTGGAATTATATTTCTATGATATGACAGATGCTTGGATTCAGACTTGTAATGTATTTCTTTATCATCCTCATGGTTCTATTTATTTTCCTATAGATATTTGTGGTAAAGTTGTGGATACTACCTTTGTTGTCATCCCTACTTCTGACCAGTTTCACGTTAACCTTGGTTTTCCTCTATGCAATTCATTGCTTATCGTATCCATAAACCCCTTAATGTTTCTCATGTTGGTGAGATCAAGACCTTTAACCATAGTATTTATCATCCTTCTAGGCCTCGAGACTATGTTGATCTTGATTTCTTTTGGCCTTCTTTACCTACAACACCTCCAAACCATCTTGATTACCTTTTATAATCTTACCAATCCTTTAAACATAGAAATATTTTTGAATATAGTTTACCCAAGTTTGATCCTACCCATGGTGTTTTACCTGTTCTTTGCCTTCTATTGAGAAAACTCTTGTTCCTATCTCTCAATGTAGTGTGGTTCCTTCAGTTTACCCCTTTATAGGGAGGAAAGTACCTAATGTTGATTGATCCCACTCCAACTCCAATCTCTATCACGATGAAACATAACTGACATGCCCATGATCGTCAAAAGAAGCATGTAGCTAAAGCCATGGAATGTGTGCATGTTTCCCAAAAATATTTATCTTCCTTGGACCTACCCATGCTTGAGTCTATGGAGGAAGTTAACAATCATAACACTATTCAAATTAATAAACACAATGATTTTGTTCATATTTTGGATTCTATTGTGATTAATCTTGATGAAGAAGATACCCTTGATGATACTATTGATGCTAATATCGATTTACATGCTAGTCATTCTGATGAATATGAGACTACTGATCTTGATAATGATTTCAAAAGAGTTATCAATCACTCCTAGTATCAAACACACTGACTCGCAACATGGTCCTTGTTTGGAAGTGGAAATTATTCCTACTGTGTTGGATGTTTCTCCTCTTGTAAGTTTCCTACCTTCCCTAAATGATACAAACCAAGATGGGGGGGGGGGGGGGGGGGGGNGGGTAGGCAATGTGCTTGATTGGATTCTCTAGCATGGTACTCTTTGTGTTTTTCTTGTCATGTTGTCTTTCCCCCATGTTGTGCTACTTGTTATATGTTTTGTTTAGATTTCTCTAAGGGGTCCTTGTTTCTCCATTGGCACAAGCTGATAAAGGAATCACAATGTTGTAATCATTCTTCTATTTGTATCTTGCTTCTTCTATATGTTGTTATATGTTCTGTTGTACATGTGATATTGTTTGTAAATTTTCCTTTGTGTAGTCTGCTTGGGATATTGCGACATGGTAGCACCAAATCTTTTTGGTCTCCATGATAGCGGCCCAAAAAGACTCTTCTTCGTAAATCTTACATGCTTTTCCTCCAATGTGTTTTAGTTCTACATCCTTTGGGGAATGCTGACATATCATTTGATATAATATTTCATATATTATCTTATGATCATACTGACCCAAGAGTTAGTATATCCCTTCACACTTTTTCTTTTTGTTATGTGCCTATTTCCCTTAATATGTCTTCTCTTGGGGGCATTTCACACTGGAAACATCTCTATAGGATGCATGTATGCTTTGTTAAAGTCATTTCTCCCATTGAGGTGCTTGCAATATTCTCTTTAACGTGGGGGAATACACTTTTATCACATTTTGTACACACACTACGACAACTTTGCTTCTTTGAATCTCTTTATGGATTACTAAACAATCCTAAAGGCCTGATTCTCTTTTGGATCTATTCTTGGATTACTAACAATCTAGAAGGACTGGTCCCTACAGTTGCATCTCTTTTTGATCCCTTAAGGATACACACATCCTTATGCCTAGATCACCTTTTGCATTTTTTCTCTTTTGGAAATAGAGTCTCCTGAGGGTGAATCCTTGATGGGTTGACTAGCATGCACACAAACTTGTTAGCCTGTTCAATGCCATCTTTTGTGAAATATTACCTTTTGGTGTGGTTCATAGTAAGTTACACACATATTACTAGGTGAGTTACTCACACTCTTTTTTTTGTTAGTGATATCACTCTTGTTATCATTTTGGAGTTAAAAAGGACTCAAGTCTATTAGGGGCTTGATGGATTCCTTGTCTCCTTATTCATGATGAGATTATCTTATGTGTTATGATCTAATTTACCGAGAGTTTGAGTTAGGCTCACGCTCTCCCTAAAGTGGGGGATAAATGTATTGTCTTAAAATGGAAGCATCCATGTTGAGACATGTTTAGCCCTCTTTAGTAGGATTCTTTGGACCTAATTTAAATGACTTTATGGACCTATGGATGTACCTTTCTTTTGTGCTAGATCGAGCCCATGTTTTCTATCCTTTCCTGATGTTATTTTCTCTTTTCATGAGATCCCATACATTCCTCTGATGGACTAACCCATCAGGGGGTAGGCTGAGGTCGGCCTTCCACTGAGGTTAGGCACCTCAAGATTCTGGGCCCTTCTCGGGTCTGCAATTTCTTTTCCCACTATGTGTAGTCAGCCCTTTTTTTATTTTGGTCATGAAATAGGTATAAAAGGAGGCCTACTCACTTCATTTGAAAAAAAAAAAGAAAAAAAAGAGGAAAGAGGTTCAAGAGTTCTTTTATCTACAAGCATTCCAAGAGCATTCATAAGCATTTCCTAGGAGCATTGAAGGAGATATTTTCAACCTTTTGAGACTTCAATATTTCAAGACCTTTTGCATTCAAGGATCTTTCAAGGATATTTGGGGGAGTTCATTGGAGGAATTTTCATCATCTTTACATGATCATGCATGTTTCCTTTAAGGTCCAGCTTCCTTCTTTGAAGAAAGTGGGGTTGGCTATCAAGGAAGGGTTTGTTCATCTATTGTTCATTCTTCATTTGCATATCCAATTTGATCATATGAGTACATATACATACATAGATCCATGACTTGGTATGATTGATCTATTGCATTTGATGAGATATACTACATTCCTACAAGATTCAACAATATTGAGAACTTCTATATCCTTGTGGATTATGGATTTGGATCCTCCATGAGGGTTTCTACAAAGTAAGGTGAATTAGTACATTTTCTTTTCTTTTACATACATTTTACATAAATTTACATTTAGGGTTAATTCCTAAACCCAAGATTGACTATGGAATCCCCTCCCCCCCAAAAAACATTTTCCCTTGTAGATTTAGGTATACAGACTTGAACATTCAGATTTAGAGCTGTAAAAAATAGGTTGTTGTCACAGATCTAGATTCCGTGAAAAATTGAAGAGTAGGTGGATGAAAACCTCAATCTAGTACTGGTTGGATTTTCTACGTGTCATGATCCACTCTCTAGGTTGTCATATTTCTAAGCCATAAATATTTCTAGGTTTTTAGGATCTCAAGTTTCTAGTTCTAGCTTTGGTCCTATTCGGGTTTTTGAGCTGTTTCAGGAGCATAATTGCAAATTTGAGTTTGAGCACACACATTCCAAGCATTTAAAGGTGATTTGGTGTATTTCATTGGTTAATTTGAGCATTTACATTTCAAAGCTAGTCTATTTAATTAGTTTTAGCATTGTTTTTACCTTCCTAGTTGACTATACCTAACACATAGGAAATATCATATTCTTTCTTAGCACTTTGTTAGATCCTCGTTTTGTATTGGCACCCTTACATCACTTGGATTTTACTAATGTAATTTGGATCCAACTAGGGGATTTTCTTGGGATATCTCTTCCTTTGTGGCCCCTTCTCTTGAAGTATATAAGTGAAAGTGGGGAAGAATCCTATCTTGACACTACATCCTTGATATCTTCCACCATTTTCTACCTTCTATAGATTCTTTTATTTGCATTTAGGATTGAGAAAATTGTTTGATAAAATCTCTTGGATTTGGCTGAGGCGTAAAAATAATTTGTATTGTGATCACCATCCTTTAACCATAACTCCCTTCACTTCTGCTCCAATAGATTTCTTCCTATTTACAAAGTTCTTCCCAAAAAACTTGCAACTATTTCTTCTTTTCATATGTATTTGAATCTAGACCTTATTGAATTATAAGATCATGAACTTCTGCAAGCTTCTTAGCCACTTCTTCTTTCTATATGAATAAATTATTGAAAACTTGCATATTCCATATTTTAATTTGGGCCTTGACATGCCGTAGTTTATGAAAGAGTTTAAATATTTTGGCACCTTTGATGTATGGGATGCTTACCCACCGTTGCCTCAATAATTATAGAAAATGAGGATGTCTAAAGCATATTCTCTAAAATTTAAAATATGGATTATGCTTAGTTGGATAATTAGTCTTTGAGATATACAAAGATATGTCATAATGATCAGATGCTAGAAATGGTAATATGTCTTATTATAGCTTGTAATTCTATATGAACCAAAGGTGTGAAACAATAAGCCTATCCAGTCTCTCTGTAATCTACAAGAATTTTTTCCTCATATTTTTCCAAGTAAACTACACATTTTGAGGTGTCATGTCTTTGAGAGAATTATCTATTATGAAGTAGGAGAATTCATGTATAGCTCTTTGAGGAGGACATATACCTCCTTTCTTTTCTTGCATAGATACAATGTCATTGAAGTCCCCCCATAGGATTAGATTTTGATCTTCATATCTTTGAATATGAATAGTTAAAATATCCCATAACCTTTTCTTATCCTAAGTTGACAAAGGACCATACACAATGATTGAAATGAACTTGGTGTCAAAGCTTTACACATTCATCAGCTGACAATTTTTACCTGAGCTAATTGGCTATAGATGCATAGATTATAGATTCCAAAATGTTATTAGTCCTCCTAAATCTCCCAATACAAGGACATGGGGTCTTTTCCATTTTAATATTTTCATGATTGTTGTCTCAAATGTGACTTGTGAGGTTTTGGAATCTTGTAGCATGATGATATGACATATAGATGCATCAATTTGATCTTTAATCGGAGACCTCTTTTCAGAGGCATTGATGCCTCTGAGGTTCCATGAAATAAACTTCATTTCTCTTGAGAAGAAAAAAACACTCTCCTCTGTCTTATAGAAATTTAAAATTTTACATCCAAGGTTGTTTGAGTACTATCTTCTCTTTGATTTTCACTGAATTGGGTTTCCTTCTTCTTTTCTTAGGTGTGTGTAAAGAAGGAGCTTGAGAAGAGGGGGTATGGGATAGAGAAAAAGATTGTGAATATTCAAATATAGGTGATTGTTGAATCTCATTTTCCCAATATTGGTTCTGTAGATCCATTTTATCACGTGGGAGGGTTGTATAATGTTGAGTTTTGTCTAGTGTCTCTGAAAGTTTTGGTGCAACAACATCCACCTCCTCATTCTAGATATCATTATCAATTTCATCAATTAGATATGAACCCAATGAATAGAGCATTTCTTCTACCATATTCTCCAAATTGTCCACTATTTATGTATTTTTGGTGTTTTGTCCCTGAGAGAAACTTGTATCTCCTTCACATATTTTATTATGCATCAACCTTGGAATAATGAGCGCACTATTCTTATCCCCTTTAAATTTAATGATAATATATAAAGGTTGATTGTCAAACATCAATTTGTGCACCAATCCATCTAATTTTCCATGGCCTGTCAATATAGAGATGGGTTGAGGGGGAATTTTGAGACAGAGGTTTATTTCTAAACACTTTTCCATATTCTAGTGACTTACTACATTAATTAGAACATGTCGTTGTCTTCTTATATTGTCTCAATTTGAATTTTGAGAATATGGAATTTTCAACTGTTCTCTCAAATCAATATCATCCTGACTTCCTTTTTGTGGTATTTGGGTCTAATGGTCAAATACAATAGTTGAGTTAAGGGTCTCTATGTTAGGGTTTGACAGATCTGGAATAATATAAGAATAAACAGTTATATGCAAAAACAAAAAGAAGAATAAAACTGAATGCATATAACACAGAGATTTAACGTGGTTCACCCAAAACCTGGGCAACATCTACCTACATAGCTATCCAACCTTTCTTATTATCTAGAAAAATAGTACACCAACATTATAATACATTATGCATCTCAGCCGCTTATAACATGCATTTTTAGGGCAACCTCTAAAATCGGCCATTTTAGGGTTTTACAATGTCGACCTTCTTTTTCCCAAAATGAGAAGTTACCACAATATCAAAACCCACTACATGATCAGTCACCACAATATCAAGAATCTCCCACTTGGAGACTGATCAGGCTCCACACCAAACAATCTCCCACTTGGAGACTGAAACAAGACGACAATGTAGTATGTACAACTCCCACTGGATAAAAGACTTTGCTGTGTAATAACTCCACGATCATGAGTCAAGAAGCCCAATAAAAGCTAAGCAAGAAACTAGTTTCTCCTTGGGGACTGCCTTCATGAACATGTCTATAGGATTTTCACTTGTGTGAATCTTTTCAAGCCGTAATTGGCCATCCTCCAAAACAGACTTATAAAATGGTACTTGAGTTGGATGTGCTTTGTCCTTGAATGAAAAGAAGAATTCTTTGCAAAATGAAGGGCACTCTAGCTATCACTGTACAATGGGTGATCTTCCTACTTCTGACCCAATTAATCCAAAAAATATTGTAACCAAATCATCTCCTTTCTAGCTTCTGTAGCGGCTACATACTCAGCTTCAGTGGTTGAATGTACATTAACCTTCTGAATTCTAGAAATCCAACTGACTGCAGTACCCCCTACAGTGAAAACATACCCTGTAGTACTCCTCTTTGTATCAATATCTCCTTCTAGATAAAAGTCAAAAAAGCCACTCAGAGAAGAACAAGATCTTGTGAAACATAATGCCTTTGTAGTAGTACCTCTCAAATATCGAAGAATCCATTTGATAGCATTCCAATGTTCGATACCTGGATTTCTCATATACCTGTTGACAACTCCCACTGCATGATCAATATCTGGCCATGTGCATACCATTGCATACATCAGACTGCCAACAATGAATGAATACAGGATGTTAGACATTTTATCTACCTCTTCCTGTGCCTTTGGGCACATTTCCTTAGTCAATTTGAAATGACTATCCAAAGGTGTATTGACTACTTTTGCATCCTACATATTAAATCTTTTCAACACCTTCTTTATATACTCACTTTGGGACAAATTCAAGGTTCTATTTTTCCTGTCCCATGTAATCCTCAAAACAAGGATTTTCTTAGCAGCATCCAAATCCTTCATAGAAAATGACCTTGCTAATTTCTATTTAAGTTCATTTATTTGTTGCATATTGGACCTAGCAACAAGCATGTCATCAACAAAGAGTAACATGATAATGTAAGTCCCATTATCCAATCTCTTAAAATATACAGAATGTTCAGAATGGCATCTATGGTAACCTCTTTCAGCCATGAAACTATCAAATTTTAAATACCATTGGCAGGGTTCCTTCTTTAGGCCATACAGACTCTTCCTTAACCTTCACACTAAATTCTCCTTACCCTTGACCTTATATCCCTCTGGTTGCTGCATGTAAATTTCCTCCTCCAAATCTCCATGCAGAAAAGTTGTTTTGACATCTAGTTCTTCAAGATGCAAGTCATCTACAGCCACAAGAATTAGTATAGTTCTAATTCAAGTCATTTTTACAATAAGGGAGAATATTTCATTAATATATATATCCTTTTTCTGTGAAAAACCTTTTACCACAAGTCTGGCCTTATACCTTTTCTTTCCTCCATCTTCCTCCTTCAACCTATAAACCTATTTGTTAGGAAAGGACCTTTTTCCTTCAAGTAAAGGGACTAAGTCCTAAGTCTTATTTTTCAACAAGGAGTCCATCTCCTCTTTCATGCCCAGCTTCCACTGTTGTTTGGCATCCACCTAGATTGCTTCTTCATATTCTTCTGGTCACCAGAACCGGTCAATAAAATGGAATACAAAGAAGGAGAAAACCTTTTAGGAGGTCTACTTCACCTTGTAGAATGTCTAACACTTATAGGAGTTTGTGGGATAACTTTTTGTTGCTAAGCATCAGGTACCAGTGGCATTTCATTTTCAGGAGTCTCATCCAACACCACATATTCTTGTTTGACCTGTTCATGATTCATTTCTTGCAACTGTTCTTTATACATGACCTTCTCATTGAATATAACATCTCTACTTGTAATTATTTTAAGATTTTCAAAATCCCATAACCAATAACCATAGTAATCTAATCCATATCCAATGAAGGTACATTTTTGAGATTTAGCATCAAGCTTGGTTCTATTTTCTTTATCAACATGGACAAAAGCTTCACAACCAAAAGTTTTCAGAAATGAATAATTTACCTTTTTACCAATCCATGCTTCCTGTGGAATACCACCATCCAAAGGGGCTGAAGGTCCTCTATTTATCATATAGATTGCACTATTTACAGCATCTACCCAGAAATGAAGGGTCAGTCCAGCATGCAATCTCATGCTCTTTGTACGTTCCATGATTGTCCTATTCATTCTTTCTAACACACCATTTTCTCGCGGGGTTCCTAGAACTATCTTTTGCCTTTGAATTCCATTGATAGAACAGTAATCTTCAAAGGTTATGCTACAATACTCACCTCCATTATTGGATATGAGACACTTCAACTTCTTTCCTATCTCATTCTCAACCAAAGCTTTCCATTTTTTAAATGTTTCAAAAAAATCATATTTTTGTTTCAGGAAATATACCCATGTTTTCCTAGTTGATTAATCCAAAAAAATAACATAATAATGAGATCTACCAAGAGATGATACCTTATTCATTCCCCATACATCTGAATGCACTAGCTCTAACTTATCACTCTTCTTTTCTTTCCCAACTCTGAGAAATCTGACTCTTTTCTGTTTACCATAACACAGTTTTCACAGAACTAGATAATTCAATATTTTTTAGTCCTAGCAATAGATTTTTAGTGTGAAGGATTTCCATCCCTTTCTCACTCATGTTCCCAAGCCTATGGTGTCACATTTTTGAATCTGTTCTTGCAACATCTATAATATCTTTCCCTACATTAACATTATCAGTAGCAGCTAAGATAGAATAAGTGTTACCAGTACACAAATATAATGTGCCTATATTTTCACCTTTAGCTACTACTAATGAACCTTTAGTGACCTTCCAAACATTGTCTATAAACATGACTATGTAGCCTTCACTACCCAATTGTCCTGCAGAAATTAAATTTCTTCTTAAATTAGGGACATGCCTTACCTCCTTCAGTATCTAGTCATTTTCGTTTGGCAACTTGATCTTTATTTTCCTTTTCCAAACAATAGGAAAGGGCTCATCATCACCCAAATATACCTGTCCAAAATCACCTTGAACATAATCTTGAAAATATTTTCTATGAGATGTAGCATGGAATGAAGCCACATAATCAATTACCCAGGAATCATTAACATTATCCAAACATAAGATTAAAGCATCTTGTAAAGTATTACTTGCAACAATAGCTTCCTTACTGTCATCTTAATTTTTGTCTCCTTGTTTTTTCTTTGAGACCAATAGTCTTTCTTTAGTTGACCAAGCTTTCCACAGTACCAACAATATTTCTTTCCTTTATATTGAGAACATCCTTTCTTTGAATTCCCTCACGACTTGTCATGCAAAGGGCCTTTTCCTCTTTGACTTGTTCTTCCTCTGTTCTCCACGTTTAAAGTAGAACCTGATGAGGTTGAAGTTTCACCTGTGCTTTTTCATCACATTTCCTCACTTAGGATAGCACCAACAACTTCATGAAATTTAAAAGTATTTGAACCAGAGACAGAGTTTCTTACAGCTATAACCAAGCTATTCCATCTTTCTGGCAAAGAACATAAAATTGAGAGAGCCCTAACCTCTTCATCGAATGAAATTTGTACAGATTACAATTGACTGATGAATATATTAAATTCATTTAAATGATTCATTGTAGATCCTCCCTCACCCATTTTCATATTAAAAAAATGCTTCATAAGAAATACCTTATTCGAAGCTGAGGGTTTCTCGTATAACTTAGCCAATGTCTCCATCAGCTCTATGATCATTTTTGCCTTTGATATGTTGAATGTTACAGATGGTGCAAGGCACAATCGAATAGATCCCAATGCCTTCCTATCTAAGATCTTCCAGTCCTCTTCTATCATAGTTCCTTGTTTCTTGGTTTTTCCTTCTAATGGCTTCCACAGATTCTTTTGATAAAGATAATCTTCCACCTGCATTTTCCATAATTGAATATTCTGGCCGTTGAATTTTTCAATCTTGAATTTGGAATCCTCCATTACTCCCACTCAAATCTGAAAGTCCTGTCAATCTACAAAAAAAAAACCTTTCTCTAATACCAATTGTTAGGGTTTGACAAATCTGGAACAATATAAGAATAAATAGTTATATGCAAAAACAAAAAGCAGAATAAAATTGAACACATATAACACACAAATTTAACGTGGTTCACCCAAAACCTGGGCTACGTCCACCTACACAGTCTTCCAACCTTTCTTATTATCCAAAAAATAGTACACCAACATTACAATGCATTATGCATCTTAGTCACTTATAACATGCATTTCTAGGGCAACCTCTAAAATTGACCATTTTAGGGTTTTACAATGTTGGTCTTCTTTTTCCCGAAATGAGAAGTCGCCACAATATCAAAACCCGCTACATGATCAGTCACAACAATATTAACACTTTGGTTTGTTGCTAGCAACTAACTCAGTGTAAGGCATATTACATCCTTCTCTACTATGCTCCAAAGAGTGATAAAGAACACAAGTACTGAGTGAATCTTCAACTATTATATTTTACACCCACATTCCATTTTTATATATTATTTGAATCTCACTTGGATTTTTCATTGTAGTGTCTACTATAATATAGACCCTAGTAGGTTTTGAGGGATCATGAAAGATAGCCAAATCATGCTTAAGGAAAATACCAATGTGATTAGCCATAATTTCAATAAGATGATGTCCCTTGTATTCTAGTGGTTAATGCTTCATTTGAACCTAGAAAGGAACATATATACTATCAAATTTTGACCAATTAAAATTTGGTCTCCAAGTATTCATGCACAATCCAGAGCCCTCAAAAACCCAATCCTTATTTTTAAAAACAATATATTTCCTTGTTTGTATGGAAGAGAATAAATAAAAAACCCATTTCAAAATCTAAATAGAAAAATTGGGAAACCCCTTCCCAATCATTCATAATTAGATCTTGTAAAGTGTCTATTTGAAGAGTAAGATTCCAAAACTTACATATTATATCTCCCTACCTCAAATCTTGTATTCGGGGATCAATTTGTTCTTGAGAAATTATGACATAAACCCTACCTCTTTTTTGAGGCAAACCCTCATTAGGGAAGACTGGCGTTTCATACTTGGGTTGTTGTTTAGAGAATTTACACCTCCATTGAAACTTCTGATGCATGATCTTGTCTTACTTCCTGACTGCATGGATCCTTTTTTCCTGATGTGCCCTTGGATTGATGATGAGAGATTTAGATTAAAGAGAGGTTTTTGAGTATTGGCTTTGCAGATGTCCTTGCTTTTTTCATTACTTGGTGTGATCTTTGGATCCTTCTCATTTCTATTGATGTTATTGACATGTTCTTGAAGATGCCATGATCTTCCCATATTCCCTTTTGAGATGAATCATTGTTATCTTGATTGTTGTCTATGAAAAGCTCCTTTTGTTGTTGTTCTAGTTCCTTTAAAATCTACCATTTTAGGTTTAGTCTCTTGAGTATAGGTTGGGGACCATTATGTTTAGCTTTATGAGTAGCTCCTTTGTCCTCCTAGGAAACATCTTGAAAGTGATAATATTTCCCTTTATTATTTGGAAAATCCCTCATGCCCCCTTTGAAAGAATTGTAATGGGATGCATTATTTCTTTCATAACTCTAAGGCTTATGTTGATCCTTAAGGGTGTCATTTTTATTTAATGAGAGGAAAGTATTGTGGGAATTTGAAAAGAAAAAATTGTGGCCAATATCACAATAAAAGTGAGATAGATAAGCATAGTGATCTTCCCTTTGATGAGTTATGAAATCATTTTTATCTCATTGAGAGTCTCTGATATTTTCATAGATATCAAAGATAGGTTGTTTGGTTCTATCCAGCCACATAAGCCAATGAAAGGGAGTCTAGTTAGGTTGCCTAAATATATGTTGAGTTTGCCTCTTGGTGAACCTGGGAGTCGACCACGGATCATAATGCTACCATGAATAAAACCTGGATGAATGAAGGTTGCCTTGTTTTATCAAACCCTGTCATTTTTGCATGTCTCTATAATCCCTATATCTACTAGTAGCCCTTGATGAAGTCTGTTGAACATGCCACATAACTAAGAGGGGGTGAATCAGTTATTTCCACACACTTTACAATTTTTTTCTCTATCTGTAAACTAATAAAACACACCAATAACAACTTCTGATCGATCAATTAAGAACATAAAACATCCATAGAAAATGTAAACATGAAAACAAGGGAACACCGACATAGAGAATACCAAGATTGATGTGGAAAAACTAGATTGGGAAAAACCATGGAGAAGCTAATTATCATGAAATGAAAACACCTATTAGGGTGACACCAGTTAAGGTAATCTGTACAAAGGCTCACTTTTGGTTGTGCTCACTGTAGGTTGGATCACTATCTGTTGGCTCACTATCAGTCGAGATAACTACCCTTATACAATTAAGATATCAACATTGATACAACAAAATATGAACTGATTGAATTGCATCTAACTATGCATGAACAATTCAAAAAATAAGCTCTATCACCACATCCACTAGTAGATCACTAACAATCTGATCCACTACTATTGATGTGTAAGCTCTATTTAGATCTTCAATTTATCACCTCTGATATTACTACTCACATACACCACTATCACAAGTTCACACTATACTTTTTGCCACATCCACTACACACACTCCACCATACTCGAATACAAAATTTATCCTTTATTTATATAGGTATATGTTCATACATCTGTTAGCCCACATCAAATGTATGTGATGGCCCAAAAACAAATATTACAATTTTATTTAATATATAACATTGATCCTAAATCTAGGACACACTTAATAATATTTGTCCACACGCTACACAATGATCCACAGATAGGTCATACTTAAGATATTACAATGCATATTACATTTTCTTAGAACAACCACAACCAAGACCAAAAGATGGAATCATGAAGTAACCAAAAATATTGATAGAAGGATCTTCATGATACGTTGTATATAAAAAATATTTGATGAACTGAACTATTTACCAGATACCTATAGAAGCATTATAATAACCCCAATCACCAGAAACTGATACAACTGAACACCGAAAACATGCAAGTGTACAGAAACCTATGAGCTATGAGTAGAACACTATACACTTTCCAAGAAGCACCAGGAACACCAAAAGTGTTCATACTGAACCTAGTCTATGCATAACTGAAACTCTTATTGCATAACCAACAATCAACAAGTACATAGCCAAAACTGTCGAGAACCAATCAATACTACCAAAGTGTCAGTATGGATGTTTTGACATCAATGACAATAAATTCTAGAAACAAATCAAATAAGTATAAAAAAGTCTACCATTTTTGTGAGCCTATGTACTTCCCAAATGATCCTGTTACCCTTGTCGAATCCTATCATTTTTGTGTGCCTTTGCAATCCCCAAATATTCCTATTTCCCTTCGCGCTAGAATTGCAGAGCTCTACATTTCAAAATTTCAAAGTGCAAGAAGACACCACAATCACATAGTCCTTGAAATAACTATATGCTTATTCAACGATAATTAATTTATTGGAGGATATACTTACTCTACCTTATACCAAAAGTGCGTGAAAATTAATTTTCAAGGAGCTACCATTGAGCATAGAATATCATCACAAGTTGAGGAGGCATTGTGTTTTCATTGAAATATTCTAGGAAGAATCTCTACTATATGCTAGGGAAACAAAAAATGAGTTGCATGGGAAGATTAATCTCGAACAAAGAATGAGGCAATTGAGTTATGATATCATGTATTATTGGATCTATTGTTATGTATGTGGAGCCTATTCAGACTCAGGTTCTTTCAGTGTGGTTTCCCCCCAGACTTATCTATAGGGGATTGGGGGCAGCGCCCCCAAGCTCGGAGTCAAGGGGCAAAGCCCCTTGCGAGGTCCTGGGGTAGCTATCAATTTTCTATTAGTCAGAGTATTTTTTTCCCTAATTAGGTTAAGTCAAAAATACTTGTGAAAAGGGCTTAGGGTTTTGACATTCGATTGTATGAGGGATTTTCATAGCTTCCTGTGACAGGATTGAGTTGTAGGTTTCAGATTGTAATCACTGGATAATAAAAAATACATTGGACTCACTGTTGGTGGACATAGCCCAGGGATTGGGTGAACCACATTAAATTTCTGTGTTATTGTGTTCTCTTCTGTGTGTTAATATTTGCATTTTTCTGCTTGTTATTCTAACAAGTGGTATCAGAGCGAGGTTTTTTCATTCATTCTTTCATCTATTCTCTAAAGCGGGTCTCACGAGTTAGTGGGAGAGTCTCTCAGTTAAGTGGGAGAAATGGCAGACAAGGGTAGGCTGAAGGTTGATAAGTTTAATGGGAAAAACTTCCAATTATGGAAGATGCAAATGGAGGACTATCTCTATCAGAAGGATCTGTGGAAGCCATTAGAAGGAAAAACCAAGAAACAAGGAACTATGTTAGAAGAGGACTGGGAGGTTTTGGATAGGAAGGCTCTGGGATCTATTCGATTGTGCCTTGGACCGTCTGTAACATTTAACATATCAAAGGCAACAACGACCATAGAGCTGATGGAGACATTGGCTAAGTTATACGAGAAACCCTCAACTTTGAATAAGGTATTTCTTATGAAGCGTTTGTTTAATATGAAAATGGGTGAGGGAGGATCTGTATCAAATCATTTAAATGGATTTCATACTGTCACCAGTCAATTGTCATCCGTAAAAATTGTATTCGATGAAGAGGTTAGGGCTCTCTTACTTTTATGTTCTTTTCCAGAAAGTTGGAATAGTTTGGTTATGGCTGTAAGCAACTCTATCTCTAGTTCAAATACTTTGAAATTTGATGAAGTTGCTGGTGTTATCCTAAGCGAGGAAATGCGATGTAAAAGCACATGTGAAACTTCAACCTCATCAGGTTCCGCTTTAAATGTGGATAACAGAGGAAGAACAAGTGAAAGAGGAAAAGGCCATTCGCATGGCAAGTCCTGAGGGAAGTCAAATAAAGGACATTCTCAATCTAAAGGAAAGAAAGATTGCTGGTACTGTGGGAAGCCTGGTCACCTGAAGAAAGACTGTTGGTCTCGAAAAAACAAACAAGGAGACAAAAATGAAGATAACAGTAAGGAAGCTAATGTTGCAAGTAATAATTTACAAGATGCTTTAATATTATGTTTGGATAATGTTAACGATTCCTGGGTAATTGATTCTGGGGCTTCATTCCATGCTACACCCCATAGAAAATATTTTCAAGATTATGTTCAAGGTGATTTTGGACAGGTATATTTGGGTGATGATGAGCCCTGTACTATTGTTGGGAAAGGGAAAATAAAGATCAAGTTGCCAAACGGAAATGACTGGGTACTGCAGGAGGTAAGGCATGTCCCTAATTTAAGAAGAAATTTAATTCCTGCAGGACAACTGGGCAGTGAAGGCTGCATAGTCATGTTTACAGACAATGTCTAGAAGGTCACTAAAGGTTCATTAGTAGTAGCTAAAGGTTTGAAGATAGACACATTATATCTATGTACTGGTAACACTTATTCTACCTTAGTTGCTACTGATAATGTTAATGCAGGGAAAGCTACTATAAATGTTGCAGGAACAGATTCAAAAATATGGCACCATAGGCTTGGGAACATGAGTGAGAAAGGGATGAAAATCCTTCACTCAAAAAATATGTTTCCAGGACTGAAAAATATTGATTTAGAGTTCTGTGAAAACTGTGTTTATGGTAAACAAAAAAGAGTCAGATTTCTCAGAGTTGGGAAAGAAAAGAAGAGTGAGAAGTTAGAGCTAGTGCATTCATATGTATGGGGACCGGCTCAGGTATCATCTCTCGGTGGCTCTCATTATTATTTTATTTTCATAGATGATTCAACTAGGAAAACATGGGTATATTTTCTGAAACAAAAATCTGATGTTTTTGAAACATTTAAGAAATGGAAAGCTTTGGTTGAGAACGAGACAGGAAAGAAGTTGAAGTGTCTCAGATCCGATAATGGAGGTGAGTATTGTAGCACAGCCTTTGAAGATTATTGTTCTATCAATGGAATTTGAAGGCAGAAGACAGTTCCAGGAACCCCACAAGAAAATGGTGTGTCAGAAAGAATGAATAGGACAATCATGGAACATGCAAGGAGCATGAGATTGCATGCTGGATTGCCCCTTCATTTCTGGGTAGATGCTGTAAACACTACAATCTATTTGATAAATAGAGGACCTTCATCCCCTTTGGTGGTGGTATTCCAAAGGCAGCATGGACTGGTAAAAAGGTGAATTATTCATTTCTGAAAACTTTTGGTTGTGAAGCTTTTGTCCATGTTGATAAAGAAAATAGAACCAAGCTTGATGCTAAATCTCAAAAATGTACCTTCATTGGATATGGAGTAGATGACTATGGTT
>MU227221.1:257090-275389 GCA_018584345.1 Thuja plicata
GGAAGATGAAGGAAAGAAGAGGTATAAGGCCAGACTTGTGGTAAAAGGTTTTGCACAGAAAAAGGGTATCGATTTTGATGAAATATTCTCCCCTGTTGTAAAAATGACTTCAATTAGAACTGTACTAGGTCTTGTGGCTGTAGATGACTTGCATCTTGAACAATTATATGTCAAAACATCTTTTCTCCATGGAGATTTAGAGGAGGAAATTTACATGCAGCAACCAGAGGGATATGAGGTCAAGGGTAAGGAGAATTTGGTGTGTAGGTTAAGGAAGAGTTTGTATGGCCTAAAGCAGGAACCCCTCTAATGGTATTTAAAATTTGATAGTTTCATGGCTAAACAAGGTGACCATAGATGTCATTCTGATCACTGTGTATATTTTAAGAGATTGGATAATGGGAGTTACATTATCTTGTTACTCTATGTTGATGACATGCTTGTTGTTGGGTCCAATATGCAACACATAAATGAACTTAAACAGAAATTAGCAAGGTCATTTTCTATGAAGGATTTGGGTGCTGCTAAGCAAATCCTTGGTATGAGGATTACACGGGACAGGAAAAATAGAACTTTGAATTTGTCCCAAAGTGAGTATATAAAGAAGGTGTTGAAAAGATTCAATATGCAGGATGCAAAAGTAGTTAGTACACCTTTGGCTAGTCATTTCAAATTGACTAAGGAAATGTGCCCAAAGGAATAGGAAGAGGTGGATAAAATGTCTAACATCTCGTATTCATCAGCTGTTGGCAGTGTGATGTATGCGATGATATGCACACGACCAGATATTGCTCATGCAGTGGGAGTTTTCAGCAGGTATATGAGCAATCCGGGTATGGAACATTGGAATGCTGTCAAATGGATTCTTCAATATTTGAGAGGTACTACTACAAAGGAATTATGTTTCACAGGATCCAGTTCTGCTCTGAGTGGATTTGTTGACTCTGATCTAGCAAGAGATATTGATACAAGAAGGAGTACTACCGGGTATGTTTTCACTATAGGGGGTACTGCAGTCAGTTGGATTTCTAGATTGCAGAAGGTTAATGCACTTTCAAACACTAAAGCTGAGTATGTAGCTGCTACGGAAGCTAGCAAGGAGATGATTTGGTTATAATGTTTTCTGGAGGAATTGGGTCAGAAGTAGGAAGATCACCCATTGTACAGTGATAGCCAGAGTGCCATTCATCTTGCAAAGAATTCTTCTTTGCACTCAAAAACAAAGCACATACAATTGTGATATCATTTCATTCAGTCAGTTTTGGATGATGGACAGTTAAAGTTGGAGAAGATACATACAGATGGTAATCCAGCAGATATGTTTACAAAGGCAGTGACAAGGGAGAAGATGAATTCATCTTCAGCTTCAGTTGGTCTTCGAGACTGAACAGAATAAAAGAACAGCAGAGTCCAGGGTGGTTTCTTTATTCCAGTGGGAGCTACATGTTTGGTCGACCAGTCTCCAAGTGGGAGGATATTGTTGTGGAGTCTTATCAATCTCTGAGTGGGAGATTTTTATGTATGTGGAGCCTAATCAGACTTAGGTTCTTTCAGCGTGGTTTCCCCCCAGACTTATCTACAGGGGATTGGGGGTAGCGCCCCCAAGCTCAGAGTCAAGGGGTAGAGCCCCTTGCGGGGTCCTGGGGCAGCCATCAATTTTCTATTAGTAGGAGTATTTTTTTCCCTAATTAGGTTAAGTCAAAAATACTTGTGAAAAGGGCTTAGGGTTTTGAGATTTGATTGTATGAGGGATTTTTGTAGCTTCTTATGACGGGATTGAGTTGCAAGTTTCAGATTGTAATCAGTGGATAATAATAAAGACATTGGACTCACTGTTGGTGGACATAGCCTAGGGATTGGGTGAACCATGTTAAATTTCTGTGTTATTGTGTTCTCTTCTGTGTTTTAATATTTGTATTTTTCTGCTTATTATTCTAACATATACTTGGTCTACCTTATACTAAAAGTGCGTGAAAGTTAAATTTTTAAGGAGCTACCATTGAGCAGCGAATATCATCACAAGTTGAGGAGGCGTGGTGTTTTCATTGAAATATTCCAAGAAGAAGCTCTACTATATGCTACGGAAACAAAAATGAGTTGTGTGGGAAGACTAATCTCAAACAAAGCATGAAGGGATTGAGTTATGATAAGAAGACATACTTATATCATGATAAATACATTCCAAGGAATATGGAAATAAGTTATGGCCCTAACATTATCCTCATCATTATTATGATACATTCCATTACTTTGGTGGCATTCACATAAGTTTTTTTGCATGGATTCCTAGCTACGATGAAGAGAAATTTATAGTTGGAAACTTCTAACGGAGAGTTCTCAATTGTGTATGTTGTTTACCACCCCTACAATAATCACATTGACAACTTTTGCTCATGTATGTTGTATTTATAGTTATTACATTATTTTCATATTCCTAGTTTTAATATTTCAACTTACAAATAGTACTAAAGTCATACACTCAAAGAATATTTCCTTGCATGGTAATGTTAAAGGGAGGGTTCTATTATGGGGGAAAATTCCTCTAGTTATCCTACCAGTAATGACTTCATAAGACACAAACTGAGTTGTTACTTAATAAATCTAAGCTAGATTTTTAATCACACTTCATTTTATCCCATCCCATATAATTAAATAACTATTTATTATTTATTTAATTTACTCTACATTTATCATATACATTTAATTTAATTAATTTATTTTTATTTAAATATTTGTAACCTTACCTCTCAAATCCTCCAACTAAATCACATAATTAATACCTACGTGGTTGATTGATCCAGGGAAATAAACTTCAATTACCATTTTTCCTTATATTTAATTCCACATCATCATCAATCCTCATCTATTCAATCTCATTTGTTGAATTCATCTACATGTATCAAGATCTAAACATTCGGTCATGTGACAAGTGTCCCTAACCCATTTTTCTTACACATGTTTGAGCATGCAAAGGTTGCCTCCTAGCCACCCTATCTCTTACATGTCATAAAGTAGCCACCCCACTTCTCCAACTTGAACCTTAAACGAGACTCCCCATGTGTGTTCTCACACCTAGCTCTTACACCTATGAAACATGTCATTCTTATCCATATTCACCATCTTCCTTATTGCTACCACACTCGAGAGAACTTTGATATATTAAAATAGAGTGTGAAAATATCCTCATTGTTCCCCTAACCCCATTTATAGGTTTCCTAATCCCATAAAACCTACCCTTTTGTACAAGATGATCCATATTTTTCCTTATCTTGTCTAGCATTTTCTCATTTCTTCACCTTTTGCCTTCATTGTTTCACTATTTTTTATTTATCTATATCTTCTTCACCTAATTTTCTTTTGATTTTTTGAGAGTTCAATCCAAATTTATTTTTGGATGAACTCTTGAGGGGGCATCACTTCACCCTTCTTCCATTTTCTTAATTCACTAGAGCATAGTATTTTCTTTTCTTTAACATGGTTTTATTTTACCATGATACCATATCAAAGCGAGGGAACATATAAACAACTCCAATTTGACTTATTTAAATAATTAATTGAATAAATATTTAATTAATTATTATCGCTTAATAGCATTCAAAATCCATATAATTAATTAAATATTTTTATTTAATTAATTATTAGCTATCTCTACAATTAATTAAATGCATTAATTATGTTTCTCTCCTAAAGGTTAAATAATTTATTTAATCTAACCTTATCCCCCACTCCTAAATTATTCTAATCCCAATTAGTTAATCAGTCCTTGGTTAATTGATTAATGAACCCTAGCCTAATCATTCATCATTACTTCCTCAAATTTTAAATTTCTTCAAGCCCCCAAATGTTACATGTGTCCTCCAAGACCTATTTATTCTTGCATGCACTTCACTTTCAACGTCCAATTAACTCTGTGGCTTCATATTCTATTGGATGCCCACATATGCATGAAATCCTTTTCACTATGTAGCCACCTTATATCAAGTATACCTATCATAAATTAACCACCACAATTTACACGCCCCTTTAATGAGCCTCCCCATGTGTGATATTATATAACTCTTACATGTATCACACATGTCATTCACAAGCCTCCATCTTGTATAACTTTTTGCAAGGTCAATCCTTCAATCCATGCCCTCCCTCCAATTTAATCTTAGCCATTCATTAATCATTACATATTGACCTTGAATTTTTAACATCAAGAATCTATGGATTGATGCCTTTTCTCTCATTTCAATCATCCAATCTTGTGCTATGATTATGTTGCCATTTTATTCTATCATTATTCATCCCAATATTATGGTATTACTCTACTCAAGTACAACATCAAAATAAAACAAACTGGATATGGGTGCCTCTATTGAATGACTCAATCGATGATATAATAAGTTAATTTAAGGAAAGGTAAATTAATTTTAATTTTCAATATCTATTTCATGTCTTTTATCTACTTCATCATCTTCATCAATTTTGGTGATTGATAAAACCCTCTCTTATTAGATAAGTGAATAAATGTAATAATAAATCCTACAATGCCTTTCAAACAAATGAACATTTGAAGTAAACTTCCAATGTAGGTGAAGAATCTAGTCCTCCATCAAAGACCAAGAGTCTTTAAGAAAATTATCAAAAGACTCAAATTAAATACACTTATATGAAGACTGTAATGAAGACCAACAATCCTTAATCCTACGATGAGTTTAGGGGAAAACATAGATGGATAAAAAGCTATCTAGAATGAATATAACTCATTCAGAAGGAGAAAAAAACATGGTATTAGTGGACTTGCTCAACACAAGAATATGGTCAATAGTAAGTGGGTGTATTAGACAACTTTCAAGCTTTATGGAAGCATTGAAAAAGCCAAGATAAGTGGAAAATGGGTACTCAAAATAGGAGGGAATTGACTACACACAAATTCTTACTCTAGTAGTAAAGATCAAAAATATCACTGACAACTCATTCCAAGTCTCCTCTTCACAAAATAAATGTTAAGAATACATTTTTGAATGGTGAAATTGATCAACACTTGATCTATATGACCGAACCACATGGAGTAGAGAGTTCCAAAAATTAACACTTAGTTTGTAGGGTAAGGAAGTCTATTTATGTATTGCAACAAACTTCAAGGGATTGTTATGCTAAAATTGATGAATATGTCAAAATTCAAGGTTTCTATAATAATCCTCATGATCCATACTTGTATGTGAAATATTATGAGGAAGCTGGCATGATTATTATTGTCCTATATGTTGATGATCTTATCATCACAAAACATAGCATGAACAAAGTTAGTGACACAAAGTTAAAATTGAAAGATACATTTAAGATGATAAATCTTGGTTTTGTACATTACTTTCCTAGAATCTAGGTATGGAGAAAAAATGATGAAATTCATCTTTCTCAAACCATGTATGCTTCAGACTTGTTAATAAATTTTAGGATGGAAGATTGTAAGAGTGATTCAACTCCACTTACTTCAAGATAGAAATTGAAAAAAGATATGGAAGGCATGGATGTTGATCTTACCTTATATTTAAGTAATGTATTAGTAGCCTTTTGTATTTGACTCATACTCAACCTAATATTTCTTTAATAGTAGGTATGGTATCAAGGTTTTTGAATTCTCCTAAGTTCCATAATAGATGACAATAAGGAGAATATTGAGATATGTACAAGGGACTTTGACTAGGTGTTTATTACTCTTATCTTGGAGATCTAAAATGTATAGAGCATTCTAATTCATATTGGGTAGGTTGTGCAAATAATAAAAATCTACTACACATTATGTTCTCTTTACTAGTTCTAGCCCCATTTCATGTTGTAGTTTGAAGCAATCGACTATTGCTTTATAAACTATAGAGGTTGAATATACATGAATAGTGAATAAGGTAGCTAAAGAAATCATTTTCTTATAGGCTCTTGTTTTAATTCTTAAGCAATATCAACCAAAGCCTTTTTACTTCATTTGACAGTCAAAGTGTCATTTTTTTGCCAAATGATCTAATATTTCATGCTTGAACAAAGCACATAGAGGTCTATCTCCATTACATCAAGCATCTCATCAAGAAACAAGTGATTCATCTTCAATATTGTAGAACAAATGATTAGATAACCAATTCTTTTACCAAGGTTTTATGTGAGACTAGAAGGCTTTTAAGATTACGAAAGGTTACATGACTATTTGGTAGTTGTGATTTAAAGGGTTAAGGACTATTTGGTAGTTGTGATTTAAAGGGTTATTGTGAACATCTTCTATTATATTATGGAATAGATGATTAAAAATGAGTAGCTAATAAGGCTTTGTACCAAAAACCCGTCTTTTCTCGATCATTAGAGCATTTAAAAATAGTAAGTAAAATTAATTTATAAGATAGAAATTAGAATCATTGACATAGATCAACCATCTATGCCCGTCCATAATAACTTTTTAAGCTAATTTGTAAAACTTATGATATATTTTTCTATATATTGAATACGATAAACAGAACCAATGTGCTCCAATCAGCAGAGATAAGCTCTATTTTATTTTATTGCATTTAAAAAAAAAAAAATCTCATGAAGATTCATCGAAGCATTTGGTCAAATGTTATGTCTGCAACAACCTCGACAGAAATGTATTTTAAATATGAAAAAGTGTCCAAAGCACAGAATGTATAGATTCATTGAAGAATAAACGACATAGAAATATTTTCATATTTGCTAAATTGTTTCACGGGTATGCAAAATGTGAAAGCATAGGTAAGCATATAAAATGTATGAACAATGTGAAGACGTAGACCTGAGTCAAGGAATATTTAAGCTGCTTACAAATTTTGTCAGTAGGGACGAGACAATAAATTATGAGAAAATGCCTTTTCCGGAACACACTTTCACAATGTTTTTACTAAATACAAATGTGAAATTTGAGAATAAAGCATATGAATCACCTGAAAAATGCTTCATTTTCAAAGGGAATTGACATAAGAATATATATTTTTAAAGAGGGGTACAAAAGGTTATTATAAGATTTATATTTTCATTTGAAGGACCTTTTGTATATACATTTATCATTATTAGATTATTATATTTAAATAATTAAGGCAAATTGTCATTCACATTTAATTTGATCTTTTTTTCACGAGTATTTATTTATTTGGTGTACATATGTTATGGCAACGATAGATATCTACAAGAAGAAAGGATGCTAATATACTTAAAAATAGGAAAAAGGGGGTTCATTAATATTATTGATTTCATATTATTAAAGATGTGTGACCAAACAATTGATTAAAATGGATATTAATAAGTTTAGCTCTACAAATAATAGAGATATAAAAATGGCAAAGGTGAAATGCCAAGCATAGTTAAAAGGCTACTTCTCCAATTTATGCTTGGAGAAGGAACATAAGAGAGGTTTATTGTGAATGAATAAGCTCTTAATTTAATTATAGGCCTTTTCAAATTTATGTATCTTGCTCATCCGTTTCATGTCACTTGTCATAAATAATTTTCATTAATAAAGTAGGTAAAAATGTGTGAAGATATCTTGGATTTCCTACGACTTCTCATATAAGACAGACTACATGATTTGAAATAAGTGGATCTTGATGCTATGCCATCACTTGGATTATTATTGATACCAACAACATTTGATACAGTAATAAAGCTTAAGGATATCCTTTTGGAGTACCTTCATAATGGATACAAGTGGCTATGCAAATCAAATTTAACTCTTCTAATAATGGAGTTAAATCAAACAATTTTTGATATTCTTTGGGGTCATGATTATATTTACATCTTCGACAATAACATAAGGAATTAACATTTCAAGGTGTTCATGATGTCCATTGGTACGACAAGTTTTGGCTAAGATACATGAATTATTTTGCAAGTTAGTCATTTAATATATTTAACAGACTAAAGAATTTACTTTCAACATATGAAGAACTTGATGGAAGAGGATCCAAAGCTATAAGAACAATATTGCATCATCCAATAATATTTTATTTTGGTTTGGAAAATATCTATGAAGCTTATTTCCTTTAAGAAGTTCTCAAGAATGGTCTAAAACATCAAAAGTTTCAAAAAGGGCAAAAAATAGTAGGGACTTTATTTTTATAAATTTGCATTTGAATAGGTATGATACTAAAATTTCATCTAAAGCTCCAAGATTAAAAAGGAGCATTGCATATGAATTTCAAGCCAAGGTCAAAGCCCTGAATGTGAAATATTTAAGTTTTCAAAAATCTTGAAACTTTTCTAAAATATTGAGTTATGAGGTGTAACATGACAAAATGAGGCCCCCAAAATGAGACATATTAGATAAATTAAAATTTAAGGGTGTAGAGCACTCTAATAACTATGTTTTAAAAGAATAGACTCAATCAAGTGCTTCAATACAAATTAATGACTCGTAGAAGTTTAGACATTTTTAGTGATGGTAATTACACTTTCCAAAATATGTAAGAACACACCTAATAGCATTTATGACATATTTTTGGTATTCTTAAAGGAGGAAAATGATAGTGAAGAGGGTAGGTCATGGATAAGGAGGGAGTGTTAGGAAAATAGTGTCTCAACCTTGCCATATTAAAAAATGTACTGTTGGTAAAATGTTATTTTTGATGTATGAATGTGGGGTCACAGGGGGTTACCCGACCTTATAGGCTCTAGTTCCCTAAATGGCTAGGGGTCCAAGGTCGCGTACCCCAGCAAGGATTTTTGGTGGTAGTGCCCTTGGAATTTTATTTATTTATAATAAATTATTGTGAATCTTGGCCATTTATCATTAGGTCATAGATCTAATAGTGGATATTTTATGTGTTTTATTTGCCCTAGATGGAAACCCTATTTTATAAGGACATTATATTATGACTATGTTGTGATGTATTCTAAGATTCTAATAGCTTTTGAGTTACCTCTTGATCTCTATTGTTGATACTCTTGTGAGAAACTTGTTCTAGAAGTATATTGTAATCTATTGTTGATTTATGAATAATATATTGGGCATCTTTTGAAGTGTGGAGTTTCTCTCTAAAGGGTTTTCACCACACAAATGATTTCATTGTGGTATTCATGTTGTTTATGTTTATTTCTATTAAGATTTTTTTATTGTTGTATAGATCTAAAATTTCTGCATAACGCTCCTCTCAAAGTTAGTGTTAGAAGTTGTTCTACTACCTTAATCTCCTTACATAGAGGTAAAAATATAGGATAATATTTTAAACTATAGAAGAGGTAGAAGGATATAGAAGAAGTGGATTGAAACCATCATGTGTTGTAACATGCTGATGATTTTACCCTCTAATTTGTGGGAATTTTTGTTATATAATTTATGAATATATTTTACTAAATTCATTCATATTTTCATGTATTTTAAATATGGTTCTCTAACAAATCTTCATTAGGTGGCATCAAAGTAAGTGTATATTAAATGTGTAGACGGATTACTAACTGTATATTAAGTTTGTAGATGGATTACTAAACAATGAGGTAGTCTTCACAAGGAGTTTGAAGTTGTGTGGTTGAATGTGAAACCAAATTCTTGAATTGAGGTAACATTGCAATATCTTACATTAAATTAAGAGGAGAAATTTAATATGCCTTTATTAAAAATTGTGGTGGTAGAATATTATAAGAATTGGTGTGGAATATCCTATACCACGCAAAATTAGTTGAAGATTATAGCTGCCAAAGATCTAGGAACTTCATGAAAGCATAAAAGAGATCAATAATGAGGGATGTTATTCTATCAAAGGATGCAAATTATAGATTACAATGGATTAAATTGAGATTACAAAGAAGACCCCTTATTTATGTAGACCAAGGTGAGCATAGGATTGCATAAGATTGTGACATGTGTCTTAATATTATGCATCAAGATAACTAACATGATAAGTTTTAAATGACAATGGAAGCTTCTAGTTTACACTATGTATATTTTTTTTGCTTAATGTCTTCCAGATCATATCTAATGTTCCATAAGCATTAAATTTGTTCTTTTTTTCATTATATAATTATTATTATAATTCCTATATTTAATTTAATACATATTTTTTTCTATCACTTCTTGTGTTATATTTTGGATTTAGGAAAAAATAGGTTTTGAGGGGGCCCTGAAACCCCTTACAAAGATTTACATATATTTTCAACAACATCCACCACAATAGAACAACTAGACAAAACACTGCTAGAAAAAATAGAACCAGCAGACCCAACTAGCAACTAGCAAAAAACTAAATACAAGATTGAACCAACAAAAAAAAACACAAAAGCAACCAAAGACAAAGAGCTAGGCCATCTCCTTTAAAACATGTTTCACCTGCTTGTCAATGATGGTGACATCATCAGTAGTGTCCTTCTAGGTTTGAATAGCCATCGCAACACAAGGAGTCTTCTTCCTCAAGCTATCATGTGTCTGTTTCCCAAGGCCCTCCTTTAAGCTCTTGTATAGTCTTCTTCATATTATAATCACTTTCCTTGATGATATCCTTCAATTTTTCTTTGTGATATTTCAGCTTCCCTGGAATCGCTCCAAATCTGTCTTCCATCTCTTTTTTTGCTTGAATTTCATTATCCAGCTGGGTTTGAAGGTTGCCAACCTTGGACTTAAAGTTGTGAATCTCATTATAGATCCAACTATCTAAGGCCAAAGAATTATCAGCCTTAACTTTATCTTTGGGAAGAAGCTCTAGACAAACCTCAACCTGCTCCCTAGGAGATCCCTGACTAAGATGAATGGAATCCTCCTTACCCCCAAAAATAGAAACATTTTGAGCAGAAATTTTAGGGTCAGAATGACCTGTAGAAAAACTAGAAGTTGGATAACCAACAATATTTTTATTATCTGCGATAGAATTCTGGTTATCTACTTCTTTCCCTTTGCTCTCCTTCTTCTTCTTGCATTTTCCCCTGAGCTCTTAAGGGCTGCAAAACCCCCTTATTCTTCTCTTTGGAGCCAGTGTCCTAATCTTTCTCAGAAATAGATGTTGATTCTTTAATCTTGTTTCCAAAATACTTGGGGAACTCATCTTGTTCCTCAATCTCCATCCCTTTAACTTCGGTGAACAGAGAATTGGCCATGCTTGAGTTTTTCAACCCAGAGTCATTGCCACTGTTATCTTCAATTTCCATCCCCTTTAATAAGTTAAATTTTTTCTGCAATCTAGAGGGTGTATTTTTCCCACTTTCTTTCTCTTAGAGCCTTTCTTCTCAAAATTATCCTCCCCTTCGTCTTCAGATTTTCTTTTCCCTTAAAAAAAATTCATAGAAGTTTTAGGGGTTCTCAATTTATAGCTCTCATATATGAGTAAAATAAGACCTTTGTGCAGCACGGGCTTACTTGGTTTCTTCTAGTGCTCAACCAAACTATGGTGCATAGAATTCAACAGAAAGAAGGGAAAATAAACCCTACCCCTATAACCAAAAATGATTAAGCAACACAAAATGATAAATATGGACTCTAGAATACCTCCCATCCAAGGTGAAATAAGTCATAATGCAAGTGAGCGCCATATTCCAAATGAGTTTAATCTTCTCAATATTATAATAGTCACCTACTTTAACCATAAGATCCTCCTCCTATTTGGTCTTGGGAAACTTGCGAACAACAGAATTGAAAGCCTTCCTTTCCTTGAAGAAATTCATCTGAGAGCTAGAAAATCCTGTGATTTCATAAATAAATTCAACATTCAAGTCAATTTTAACAACATACATGGTAATCGTATCCCCTTTCCAACCTTTAAAGAAATCAATGGTCACCTCCCTTCTGAACCCATGAAGGCATTCCAGGTAAGTAGTCACACCACCTTTCTCGAGTTGTCTCCACACCTCTTCCTCTTGCTTCCATTCCTTGCAAGAATCTGGCTCTTGACGCTTCAGATCAATTACCATGGCAATGATAGTCTGAATAGCCTACAAATTCACAGTATGAATAGTGTGTAGCTTAAGGAAGTTAGGTAAACTTTGTCTAAAAGTAGCAGCCCAAAAAATGACCCACAAAATGTGTGGAAGTGAAATAAGTAATAATGCCTTGTACTTCCCACAATTAATAATCATCTTTTCCTTTGTTCCAATGCAATTATCTATCATTTAAAACTTTAAAAATGATATTATCAACATAACTTCTTGTCACGTCCTCTTTGATTATTTCCTTAAGAATGTTGTCATGCTTAATGTTTCCTTGCCAAGTAATCATTTCCTTACTCGTGACAGCCATGTTGGAAATTTGATTCATAGCCTTATTCATTTCATGAAAAGCATGAGAAATAAAGACCTTAACAAAAGTACTTAAAATGACCTCAGCCTCCTTGATCATGGGTTAAATTGTCCATGAGGCCTTATTTTTTCCAAGTAAACATTTGACAATATTGTT
Organism: Thuja plicata; assembly: GCA_018584345.1. Classification (NCBI taxonomy): domain Eukaryota; kingdom Viridiplantae; phylum Streptophyta; class Pinopsida; order Cupressales; family Cupressaceae; genus Thuja; species Thuja plicata. The sequence goes on from MU227221.1 coordinate 269,446, forward strand.
TGAGTCACCTTCAACCCAAAGCTTTTGAAAATTAAGTTGTTTAGCAAGTTTGAGGACATGAAAGGCTCCAGTTCCTCATCCACATGACTAGTTTGAATTCCCAAGGGAATGGCCACCACACTAATATAACTCCCATGCATATCTCGTATCAGACCCTCACAACCATCTTCACCTGGGTTACCCTTGGTTGCACCATCAAAGTTAGCTTTTAACTATTCTTATGGGGGTGTAGTCCAAACTAACCCTCTCCTGTCATCCTTTTTCTTTCCCTTAGCATTAAAATTGCAAAGAAGGAAGGAATTCAGATCATTCCCATCAACTTTGGTAGTCCCCTCTTTTCTTATTAGGACATAGTTTTCTTTAATGGCTCAAATAGACTTTCTTGAAATTACCCAAGCTAAAGATTCTCTGTCTCTAAAAAATCTATTATTTTGTTCCTTCCAAACATTCTAGCAGACATGAGGAGAAAATAGCATCCAAATCCTTCTTGATTTTGAGTTAGAAGTGAGACATTTCCATTGCACAGTAAAGTCTTTGATATTTCCTAGAAACACCCAGGATAGGTTCCATCTAGTGAGGATGTTACCCAACACCTCCAATGTAAAGGGACACTAAAAAAGAGGTGAAGAATAGTCTCCAGATCATGTTTACAAAGGAAGCACCTGTTAGTTAAGTAAAATCATCTCCTACACAAATTATCCACATTTAGGATTTTGTTCTGCACCAAAAGCTAGTAAAAATTTTCAATTTTAGGAATAATGCCTTTAGTCTAGCAAGATTCCCATAAAGGAATTTTTCCTTCGTGAGGAATAAAAGAAGAAAAGCCAGAGGAAAAAAAAAAATTTCCACTTGGATGACAAGCCTAGACCATCTCATCAGGTTGACCTTCTGTCAAAAGGTCCAAGTGTTAAGAGCTATCTGAATCTTAGAAATATTAGGATCTAAAGATCACAAATTTGATCAAGACACATTCTTCCAATAGTCTGTGACCTTCTCTCCGTAAGAATACTTGCATCTCTGAATAATTTGCTGGTTTTGGGGAAAATCTTCCAAGGGATCCACCTGCTACCAACTATCTTACCAAAATCTTATTTGTCTTTCATTCCGCAACTTCCATCTTTTTCCTTTCCCAACAATTTCTTTAACTTCCTGAGCAAAGTTCCAGATAAAGGATCCATTTATAACATTGGGAGAGAAGAAAAAAATTTTGAGGGGGGCATTAAAAAGGTAATTTCTTTTCCAAATGAGGTTCCACTCTTTTTCATCCCCATACATCCTCCAGATTTTTTTGGCCAGAAAAACCCTATTTAGCATTGTAGTGGGTCTTATCCCCACACCACCTTTTTTATTGCATTTACAATTCTGGTCTCAGGCCACAAAGGGTAATCTCTTCTTTTCATCCATACCAGACCACATGAACCTTTTTTGAATGCTTTCCATAATTTCTTCATACTTGACTGGGATTGTAAACATTCTTAAAGCATAATTAGGAAGGTTTTGAAAACAACAGCTAATAATAACTTTACCTTCCTCGCTCATAAAATTCCCTCTCCATCCATCTAATTTATTGTTGAATTTTTCAATCAAAGAGTTCTAGAAAGAATCCCTAGGTTTGGTACCCAATGGAAAAACCAAGTAAGTACCTGAAATCGTAGAAACAGAGCATCCAAAATTTTTAGATATCCTTTGTTGTCTCTCCACAAGAGTGTTAAAAAAATAAAGAGAACTTTTATCCCAATTAACAAGTTGACCTAAAGCACTAGAATACAACTTTAAAGAAGCTTTAATGTTTCTCACCTCCTTAATTGAATTAGTACTCGTAAGAATTGTATCATCAACAAATTTTTCATGCGAGCAAGGTTGAGGGTGAGAAGAGGATCTCATTCCTTGTATGGTACCATCTCTATTAGGAGGAAGAAAATATCTCGCAAGGCACTCTACCATAATAAAAAAGAGAATGGGGGAGATAGGATCCCCTTGTCTAAGCCCCCAAGAAGTTTTGGAAAAAAATTAAGGAATCACCATTAACCAAAATAATAGAAGAGGAGGAAGATATGAGTTGGTTAATCATCTACATGGTCCTAGTTCCAAATCCAAAATCCCTAAGGACCTTGAGAAGGAAATCCCAATCCACTCTGTCATAGGCTTTTGATAGATCAACTTTCATAAGGAAACCTTACTTAGAGGAATTCAACAGAGAGTGAATATTTTCATGAACAACAATAATAAAATCCAAGCTCTGCCTCCCAAGAACAAAACCATTTTATTGGGGAGAGATCATACTAGACAGTAACTTCAAAATTATGGAGTAGCACTTTCAAGATAATTTTGTACAAAGAGTTGCATAAAATGATGGGTCTAAAGGAACCCATAGTGTCAACTCCCACGTTTTTGGGTATCAACACAAGAAAGGTGGAATTAATTTCTTTGAGGATTCTACGGGCTCCAAAAAACTCCTTTACAGGATCAGACACATCGTTCCCCATTATATTCCACATCTTCTGGAAAAAAAACATTGGAAAATCATCAGGGCTTGGCTCCTTGTCTCCTTCAAAGAAAAAAAAAACCTCTTTGATTTCATCAAAAGAGGGAATTGCCTCTAGAGAATAATTTTGAGATTCAGATATCATCGAAGGAATAGAAAAAAATAAGCACCTCCTAGTTTTTGATATTCAATGATGGTTCGGCTGAGAGAAGAGAGGAAAAAAATATTTGCATCTCCCTGGTGATATCCTCATTCTTTTTAATTCTCCCACCAGCAGTGTTAAGTGAAGAGATCCTATTGGCAACCCTATGTTTTAGGGTTCTCATATGAAATAAATTAGGGTTTTTGTCTCCCTCTTTTAACCATATAGCCCTTGATCATTGCCTCCAAAAAACTTCTTCCTTCAAAATAATATCATGATACTTTATCAACACCTCATTCTCACTATCCATCAGCAGAGGGGAGTAACCTTCCTGTTGGATTTTGTCTTGGATTTCTTTAAGCTCCTGTTGGATTTCTACCTTAGAATTGAATATATCTCCAAAGGGATCCTTATTCTACTTTTTTAACATAGGCCTCAACATTCCTTACTTTTTTGGCCACTCTGAACATGGTTGCGCCATCCACCCTAATATTCCACCCATTATAAAATAATTGTTCAAAATGGGGATGAAGCAACCATATATTTCAAATCTAAAGGGAAAGTTTCTTTTTCCTAAGAAAGGGTCAACCACAAAAACTAAGGGAAAATGATTAGATCCAATCTTTGAAAAAGAAGAAAGAGAGAAGATATACCTTTGCATCCATTCATGAGAAATAAAATCCTTATCCAACCTAACTTGGATTAAGTCTTCTCCAACTCTTCTGTTAGACTAGGTATAATTTATCCCTTGGTATTCCACATCAATGAGAACTTGTTGATTAATGAATTCCATAAGATCAAGTCTCTCATCTAGTTGGTTCTAAGTCCCTCCATATTTCTTACACTCTCTTAGAGGGGTGTTAAATTCACCCATAATCAACCAGTTGGCTCCAGCAAATAAAGACCTAGTTTGAGCAATCTTATCCCAAAATGTTTTCCTAGAAACTTTATTGTTTGGGGCATAAATATTAGAAACAACCCGGGTAAAGTCATCTCTAATGTGATAGAGTTTCACTATTACAAAATTTCCTTCAATTAAAATAATACAACCTTTTATATGATTCTATTTCTAAAATATAATTGTACCTCCAAAGGCACCCTGAGAGTTGCTTCCAGCTGCACCACAGTTCTTGAAAAGATTGATTCTTTCAGCCTTATCCTTTTCCATTTTGGTTTCTTGCACTAAAACTACACCGGTTTTATGATCTCTAACCATGTTCCTAAGAATATCATGTTTATGGAAGTTGGTAATGCCCCTAATGTTCCATGAGACTATCTTCATTTCTTAGGAGTGTAGTCATGGATGGTAGCTTGTTTCCCATCCTCTATGTTTTGCATACTTTTCATTTCCCTCGTTTATTTTGTAGATTTTCTGTAAGCATGTTCTTTGGAGATCCCACATCAGCTTTGGTTCTTCCCCTGGTGGCCACACCAGAATGGGTTTAGGAAGGAAAGGAAATCTCACTATCCTTTTTCTTTCTCCCTGTAGTCTTTTATGATGATCCAACCAAATCTTTAATTTGACAGTTTCTTGTGTTATGTTACAAGTATTATTTTTTATTAGAATTTTTATTTTTTTATATCTATCTATTTATCTTTTTGGTTACATCTAACCTTTATCTATATAAATTATCATACATACATACACACACACACACACACACACACATATATATATAGTTATTTTATTTAATATTCTTTTGTTAATTATTCAATTATTTATTATTCTTAATTTTAATTTGGTTCTTGTAGTTAGTTTTTTTGTATTTCTATAATGTAAGACATAGGGTTCACTAGAATGATTAGAAAAACTAGGAAACTTAAACCTTTGTATTTTTATTACATTTGAAGGAAGATGATCTACTAGGCTTAAGAAGGCTTAAGCAGAGAGTGGATGCAATGATAATTTGCTGTAAAATTTGGAGGTTGGATATGTAAATGTGGTTTAGAAATGTAAATGCAAGATTTAGGACTTGATAGGAGGGAAATGTAGCTTTCTGCATGCACACGATGACTAGAAATAAATAGAATAATATAGGAAGTAGAAACAACAAGGGTAGACTATAACATACTTTTTGTCTGAACTTCAGGCTAGAATGGAGGGACTGGCACAACCTGGTCACCCTTTTCCTAGGGACGAGGTGACTTACTCGCCCTATTCCCTGCACTTTTTGATGGATTTAGTTGTAGACCACAGAAAATTTCTTAATGAATATATATCCCTCTTTGTATCAGCACCACTTGTATTGGCACCATGTGAAAGGAAAGTGTTTTAATATAAAGCAGAGGCTAGATCTAAAAATACAATGCTTATACCTTCATAAAACTTCTTTTTGTTGAAATGTCTATGAAGATGCTTGAAGTTGACTTTATTGGTTACTTGAATGATAAGGCTATCATGGATACCTTTTGTACCATTGTAAATTTTAAGCAACCTATAGGTGTCAATAATTTCATGATGTTAGGACCCATCTTAGTGTATTTTCATTTCAACATGCATAACAGGACTTCACATGACACTTAATGGACACCTAGATTCAAATATGGTTCATATTTTATTTCAATTTCATCATAAATTCATGTGAGACCTTATTTCTGTATGCGCCCTAAAATGGTCGCCTAAACTATGGGCCCCATTTATCAATTTATCAAATTCCTAAATCAATGCTTTCCAACATTTTTAATTCAAATCAATTTCCTTGATCAAATCGTAATTAATTCAATTATTTCAATATTTCCTAAGGTTTGATCATTTCATCAATTATCTTATTTAATTAAAAGAAAACAATTCCTTTTTATTAAATAAAGTAATCTTATTTAATTAAAATTCCATTTTAATTAAATAATCTTATCTTATTTAGTTTAAATCTCTCTTAATTTAATAATATTATCTCATTTAATTAAAATATCCCTTTTAATTAAATTAAATAATCTTATTTAATTAAAAGAAAACCCCTCTTTTAATTAAATAAAACCCCCACTTAAATTTCTCTTTGTTGAAAAAGGAAATAAATTAAATAAAAATAAATAAAGGTCCTTTTTCTACACATCTTCCTAAGTGGTGGGCTTTTTGCCTCTTAATCATAGCCTTTGATTTTTTTCCTCTTAATCTCTACTGTACATTGCTCTTTAAAAGGAAACCTCTCCTTCTCATTTGATAATCAAGATTTTATGTTATTGTTATACTGCGGGTTTGGAGAGCAATTTTGGAGGAGAATTTGAGCACTCAAGCTTGGATATTGCAACTTCTCTCTTCTTGTCTTCTTCTTGCATCCATGGCTATTCATGTAGATTAGATTCATGTTTCCTTTCATAGA
>MU227221.1:305404-338824 GCA_018584345.1 Thuja plicata
TTGAGGCCTTTGCTGGATACCGACGAATTTATTGTATTGAGCTTGCTCAAAGGAGGTTACCCCCTCGAAGTGGCCCGCGATCAATAGATTCATTTTGCATTCTGCTATTGCTCTATATTCTGTGATTTCACGCATTCTCACCATATTGCTGTAAGGAGGTTCCTCACATTAAGTGATCATCCCATGTAGCCATCTTTGGAATATAATATGTATCATGTTGCATTGAATCACAAAAAGCCAAAAGTGTGGCAAAAAAATAATTATCAAAATTAATAGTACATTAATGAGATAAAATATTAGCACCTATCTCTATATCTTCAAAAGATGAAAGAATCCCAAGATTCGAATGACCATACCAAATCTCCTCAAATGTTCTACACTAGATGTCATAGTATGTACATCAACTAAAGGAATAAGAAGGTAAATGTAATAAGGTGGATACAATATTGGTGATTGAATTCCCCAACTAAAATAATTTATATCTATCATTCTAATCGCTAAAGATGATAGAACCTAGTGTGAACAAACACTCTTTCCTACTCTACCATGTGTGACTTGATAGACAAAAAGGATATTTGTTGGAAATGGAGGTGCAAAAATAATATCACTTAATTATCCACCAACCATGTCAATAGAGCCCTTCCAACAAAAAAACTGTGTTTATAGCCATTAGGATATGTGTGACGAATAGGAATCAAATTAACAAAAAATACTCTGTGATGAAGCACTATGATGTGAAGCATCAAAATCAAGTATCCATTTATCTAAATCAAAATATGTAGCTACAAAAATTTCATTCCCCATATATCTCTTTGAATTTTATAAAGAAGAAGAGATGTAATAGCCACAAAGAGAGAACAGCATGGTCTCTATAACTTCAATGAACTCCTATGATCTCTCAAACTATTTGGGGGAACAAACTCGTATTTATAGACATCATGTATTCATATGTATCCGGATTGTTTCTTTTCAACCCATCCCTCAAATTCATTATAGTTTTATATATGTATCCATTCTTTAGTATCTCCTCCACTCTAAAAGCATCCACTACTAGTCCTGCGAAGGCTTTTGGATTTGACTTCCTGAGTGCCTCCACATCTTTCTCCCCAAACCGAGTCTCCACCATGTGGTTGGTAGTCTTTCCTATTGTTTTGTGGCTTTCTTTTGTCCTTTCAATATTGTAAATGAACCATTCCCTTAGTGTGGTGTTGTGTACATATTGTCCCTATAAAAACTATCTCCAATGATCCCTCAAACCACCCCTTCTGCCACATATCTCTCAATGGTGAAAATATTTTTCAAATGTTCTTCCATTGATTCTTGACCACATTGGCATTCATATCCTTGAATTGAAATCTCATCTTCTACCATTTTATTCTTCTTAAAAGAGCCCTACTACTAGTTACTACCTTAAATATATTTATAGGTCTATGTTACTAATTTGTTTGTTGGTTTCATCAAATCAATCGATATGAAGAAGGATAAACCTTATCTATTTCTCATCCTTGAATCTCAAAGAATCTAGAGAATATCTACTTCTCCCTTACCCTGACACATCAATATAATATTCCAGTCCTTTCTATTTTTGATGATTGTTATCTATAATTGATTCTTCCCTTTGATCAATGGTGTGGTTTGAGAGGAAATCTGCCATGGAATTTGCTTCCCTAAAAATGTGTTTGATAGTGTACTTCTTGTAGTCTTTTAATATCTCACGAATACCATCGACCCACATCCTCGATTTCCAACTTGCATTTCCCATCATAACTGCCCGAATCATATTCAAGGAATTCCCCATGATATCTAGCTTTTTCAAACATTTTTCTTTCCCCAATATTAGTCCTCTATATAGGGCTACAAATGTTGTATCATTATTAGTACTTATGGGCAACTTGTTTCAACCAACCCACAGCACCTTCCCAATATCATCCCTAAAAATTAACCTAACTCCTGAAAGTCTCAAAATCCCCTAAGATGATCTATCGATGTTTAATTTTAGATGGCCCTTTGAGAGAACACACCACCGAGAAAATATTCTCTATCTAGTATTTTTATTGTGTATGACTTTGGAGGAATAAGGTCCAACCAAGAATAAACAATTTTGTCATCCCAAGTTGTATATTCGCTATGTACTTTTGTTTGTACTACCACGTTTATGTGCTCACAATTTTTTGTTTCCATTTTATTGAGTAATTCCTCGACTCATTTCTATGCCATTATATATTCGTCAATTTCTCTCCTTCCATAAAATCTAGATTCTCTTTTATTGAGTAATTCTTGAAATTCAATTGTATGCCATTATATATTCGTCAATTTCTCTCCTTCCATAAAATCTAGATTACTATTGCTAGTATTACACACCACAAGCCACCCCAAACTGCTCCCTTGTTTAAATAGGGCATCCTACAAATATCTCTTTTAAAGTTGTTGCTAGTGGAGTGGAAAAATTCATCTTCCCTAAAAAGAACCACCAACAATTTTGGGCAACATTTCATTGCACAAACAAATGATCCAATATTTCTTCATGGTTAAGGCACATTGGACATTAGAATGGTCCGACAAATCCTGATTTTATCATTTTATCCCCAATTAAAATTCTGCCTTGTAATGCCAACCATGCAAATGCCCTATGGTAGTATATTTGGGTTCTAACATAAGTCTGGGTTCTATTCACACTGTTGTCACTCCCCCACATGACATTATATCCTAATTTACGAGTATAATTTCCAAATTTAGTAGTGCACCAAAAAATTTCATGTCTACCCTCTACAAGAATAATCTGTATTTTTGCTAAGTCTTCCTCTAAAAAAAAATTTAGCATCAAGATTCAACATTGCAAAGCCCTTCCATTTGAAATTTAAAATTTTTATTTTCTTTTGATATTTCCATATAATCCCTTACTTTATTTCCTTAGTAGGCGGTAATACTTCTCTTGCTCTATCCATACTTGGTAATTCTATTACTGGTATACATCCATTCCAAGTATCTAATAATAAATCAGCTTTTTCACCATCCTTAACTCTCCATGAATGGTGATTCGTGATTACTTTTCTACATTTGATCATATAGCTCAATATTGCAAAACCATAGGGGGGTTTTCTATAGTGAGAATCCAATCATGGGAATCCTCGTCTACATACTTCTTTTGCAATACTCTTCTCCATAGTAGATATGGTTCCTTAAACATGCACCATACCAATTTTGCCACCAGCGCTTTGTTTTGGGTGCTCAAATTCCTAATTCCTGCACCACCCGCATATTTGGGCCTCTTGGCATATTTTATGTTGATCATTAGTCCCATCCTAAAGAAAATTTCTTTATTTTTTAATTTATATATGAAGTGGATTTATTTGTTATCTCCAAAGTTGATAACATGTAAATGGGGATTGCTTCAAGAATTACTTGTATCATTGTTATACGACTTGCCAATGTTAGCCAGCCGCCCTTCCAATTCTCAGACTTCTTCGCATATTTCTCCATCACCTCCTTTCATAATTTTCTTTTTATGGCCCCACAAAATAGTGACACTCCTAAATAGGCAACTATTCTTCTCTGGGCATTTTTACATGTATTGAAGAAATAGATTCTCGATTTATCCTTGTTTATTTATTGCCCTGACACCTAGCAGTGATCCTTTAAAACCCTGTTGACGATAGTAGCTTCATCTAAAATATGCCTTCATGTACATTATGGTGTCATATGTGAATAGATGGTGTGAAAAGGAGGGCATTGATTGGACAACATTAATACTCAACCATTTTCTCGACCTCCTCAATGTCGCCATTTTCTTGCTAAGAGCATCTGCCATGATCATAAATAAGAATCCACAGGAGAGATCATTTGTGAGAATAGAATACCTCAGTGTCAATGAAGAGAATCCTTCAGCCCCTCTCCCCAAGAAGCTTATTGAAGAAATCTATTCTGTCTTTTTGTATGTCCTTCTCCTCTATTAATAGACTGTCATCAATCTGACAAATCTTTGAAATCTTATTCCATCCCCTTTTCATCTTTGTGGAGTTGTGAATTTTTTTTTGTTTCGATCTCCTTCTTTTAACCAAGTTTTTTCTAGATTTTGACCTCCAACAACATTCTTCTTTGGCTAATCTTTCTTCATACTTTTCTATTAATTCCTTTTCTTTCAAAAATAAAAATAAAAAAAATCTCTTGTGACATTTCTTATCAAATAACTATTTCATTAATCTGTTCTAAATCTCCCTCTATTTTTTTAATTCATTTTTAAAAACCTTTTTATTCGAAGTTTTTAAATATTCTTTCAATAATTGTAATCTTTTGTAAAAAATGAACATCTTTGTGCATCTTTGTACTCCTAACATGTCTCAAGTCCATCCACAAATTAGAAATAATATCTGTTAGCCTAAGCCATCTAAGCCACATCACAAATTTGAATTGGCTTCTCACTGAGCAGACTTCTTCAATTATATTCAATTCCACAAGAAAATGATCCAAGATTGGAATTGGTTTTAACATATAGAATGTCTCAACCAATCATTAGTCAAAAAGTACTTGTTCAATCTTTTTGCTATACTTGAAAAACCCATTCTCTTATTGGTCCATGTGTACTTACAATTTGAAGGGATAATATCCATTATTCTAGTCAATGTGATGAATTGGTAGACATATATCTATGACTAATCCATCCTTCCCAATCCACCAACTTTGTTGCTCGGATGCAAAATAACATTAAAATCTCACACTAATATTACTCTACTTTGGCAATCTTTCAAATCCATGTTCAACATTCTCCATGGTTCTTGTTTCTTATAATCTTAGATGGACCATATACATTATATAGAATAAACTTTTTACTTCACATTTTGTCCGTTTTTAATTTGAAGATAGGATCGATATTGATATCTTATTAGTTCTCCACAATATACATAATCCTCTTCAAGCCCAACTACACTATGAGCATATCCTACCCATCCATAAAAATTCTTGACAAAGGCATCTACAATCTCTTTTGATATATTAGTTTCTTTCATCACAATTATATCAATTATTCACAATCTATTTGGTGCTTGATCATGATCATGCACCTTCTGTTAAGGGAATTTAAGCCCCTAGGATTCCAAGTGAGAATCTCCATTACCATCCAAGGGAGGGTTTGTCTCCCTTGGATCTCAGAAGATATGTTTTAAAGGAAGCCTGATCTTGAAGTAATCCATCCTCTGCTCTCTTTTTACTATTGGTTTTCCTTCCCGTTCTTGGTTGCAGGGAACTCCTTTATAGGTTTAGCCATTGTTTTACTAATGGCTCTCTATTACTTAATATATAACTCATCCTCGTTCTCTCAACATGATCATGGGAATATCTAGTTGATATTGACTTGTATCAATTGTCTCTTTTCTATTATTATCTATCTCTATTATTTCTTCCCCATCCTCCTCATCCTTAACTGCAGAGACATCCTCCTTATTTTCTTCTCAAACATCATTTTCTAATGCCTCACCGTTGTATGTACATATTCCTCTAGTACAATTCTTCCCTTTTGTTTCCAATTTTTATTTGTATTTATTTTGCAACTATCGACGTTATGATTTCTTCTTCTGCATCTAATACATAGAACTTTTCTATTTCCTTTTCTATCTTTTAGATACACCATCTTGCAGAAGTTGACAATTTTATTTTCCTTGGAACGAAGTTTATTTTTAAAATCTTTGTTCTCACATAATGACTCTAATCATCATCGCCCATATCTATATCAAGGGTTTGTCCAGTTTTGTTTTCGATCTTCTTCAAACAATCAAACTCCACAATTCAAATGGAAGATTGTGTATACGCACCCATAATGGTTTCTCCTCGGGGTTAAAAGTAGTTGGAACAAAATTTGGCATCCATTTCTAAATGTACATATAAAAATCTCCAAAATGCCATGATCCTTTTGTTAGGATTTCATTTCTTTCATCTTTGCTACCAAATTCAACCATAAAAAGTTGTCTTGACATGAAATAAACTTCTTTTTGTTTTTCTAGTTTTGCCTAACCCGACTTCGAATATCCTCCCTTGACTTCTTGACCCCCTTTATTCAGCCTATTATTTCCAAATGGCTATATGCTAAGATGTCTCTATCCATTCTACATGATAGATCTACCGGCCATTATTCATCTTCTATTTCCTCTGAGACTTGGTTTCCTTCTGCTATATTTATCTAGTTCGCTCTTCCTTGCCCCACCATCTCCCCAAAAATAATAATATCTCTTTTAACTCATTATTATTTTAATAATATAGTTTTCATTAATCTTGCATTTATTGCAATATGCACACTTATGATACTCCTCCTTAGATGACTCCCATTGAGAGAGAATGTATTTGGATTCTTTGTGTACATTTTTATTTTTGTTCTTTTAAGGATTATGTTATTCTTTCTATAACTTTGGCCCACTAGATACCAATATGGTTTAAAATACTTGATTAGCCCCACATTAATTAAATTTTCTTCCTCGATCTTTTAAAAATCATCAAAGTTAGGATCAACATTTGATGACCCCATAGAAAAAGGATGGGTATAAAAGCAAAAAATAAACACTATATGCTCAGGACCAAGCTTGGATAATGCATTAATAATAAATTGTAAATCCTTCCTTCCAATATTGTAATATTTGAACTATGTTTTCAATCGCTTGATTTTGGAGATGTAATCTTGGATATGGTCAAAATATTTTGGATCAAGACTCATCAAATAATTGTCAATTTGGTATCTTGTTAGTTTTACAATACAATTAGTCAAAAGTTTCCCAAGCCCCAAAGGTATTTAACTTGATTCAATATAAAATGACAAATAGAAAAGAGATTAATGAACATGTGCATCTAGGTGTTTTTTCTTGATTTATCTCCCACCTTTCTAATACATTAGGATCAATAGGGTGAGAAATTGTTTCCTTTAGATAGTTAAGATAACCCTTTCCCACGAGATAATTTTATCCATGATTCATAATTATATGTAGTTGAGAGTTCAATTTTAAATCTCCCCATTGCATGAACACGCAACAAAGAAAAGAATGCAATCAACAATGAAAAGATAACCCCCCTTAAATTAATCAATCAAGAATTCATATAACAAAATATTACTTATGCTCAGTGCACCTATAAGTGCTACATGAAAAAAATATCAACAAGACTTTATCATAGTGCTTATAGATGTTGAATTTGACCATAATAATAAACTATAACTATTTTTAGAATGAGATCAATTTGATCAATCCACTGAAAAGTATAAGAATCGTGCACTTTAAAATATGACACCCAAAAATATTAGTAGAGTAACAATGCAATCGCAAAAATTCCCAAAATAAGAACTACTCAAGAACACACATGAGAATCTACAATTTATTGAAAACATACTCCAAAAATAAATAAAAACCAACCACACCACTACAAATAGCACAATATCTACCTTACATAAAATATTTTTTATGAAAAGCAGGTGTTGGTGCCAAAAAATGATGGTTTGGATTTCCTATGGATTCCCCAATCCAATGCAGGGAAACCCAATTGTTTTTGCCAACTAACAAGTTCAACCAAATGGAGGTTTGAACTTCTGCAATTCTGGCTCTGCAAAGCCAAGGTTGGTAGGCATGTACCTTAACCAAATATGTTGATTCAAAGGCTTTTTATAGTAGATAATTGAATATAAAACTTTTGGATTCTCTCAAGGTGGCAAATAAACTTGAGAGGAATCAAATTATAAGTATCTCAATCAATAATATATTGAATGCTACAAAAACTTATACACTTTGATTAATAGTAAATATTTGACAAAAGGTATATAAAATGAAGTATATCAAAAGAATAAAATATCACTAACTTTGAGCAATCAAATGAATGATTATATTCCAATTATTTATAAGATCAGTGCCTTGCTCCTACTTGGACAATGGAGTCAATTCTATATCAATCCTACGTACACCTCAGAGACAGTTTTAATAACTTGTATATAACAAGACCATCATTTCAAGGGATTCTACATGAATTATAATTGAAACCAGATTATATAAGTTAGTTCTACTGAATTTAACTCTATCTTTGAGAGACCAATAGAACAGAGGAAATTTTGTCAACCAAACCTTTCAACTGAAGATTACACTGTATATATATTTCGTATTACAAATAACATGAGAATTCAGCACAATGAAACAATCTATCTAAATAGATTTATCTGAAAGACTAACAAAAAAAAATTGAAAACTATTACCACAGGTGAGAGAAAAAGCACTTATCTCTTTATTAATGTTGAAAAAATAATACATCAGAGTTCATGTTGCAGTTGTGATCAAATTCTATCCTATGAAAATTTGTATTGAATTGTCACTTATTGTTTACTTTTTACACCACATATATATGTGGATGAATAGTTTTCACACCCCTTTAGAGTGTGTTGACGGGGTTTTGCTGACCGGGTCCGCCAACAGTCATAAGTTGTCACCAGGTACCGGGGGTACCGGCCAACTCCGCCTGTAAAGGATATCCGGGGAAGTTAGATTCCTCGGGCCTCTAAGCACCTGGGTGTCGGGTCACGACGGCGCAGGGCTCGATTGGGAGAAGTGACTATTTTTGAGTGGGATACCTGGTTTCTTCAACTCATTCTCTCCAGAGATTCAAGAAGGTGAGGTTTCTCCAAGCATTCTACACTTGGCGAATAAAATGAAAAAGATCCTGCAGGGTCAAAAGTACTTCGTCTATCTATAGTTATGCTTAAACATTTTGAAACATCAATAATGCTCTGCTATACTATACTAAATACCGAAGAAATACACAACCATCAGTTAGTATTTTATCAGTAGCAAGGGAAAAGAGGTCGTTAAGCTACTTAAAATATCAGAGTAAAAGACATAAGGAACATAAAGCATAAAATACGATTAACTCAGAAGTTTGAATGCCAACAACATCATTGCAAAGAACTCTCCCTTCTTCATTAATATTTCTTCCAGCAAGCATTGGTGCATGATACAATGGTGGCTCCAAGGGAGCATCTAACTATTGGAAAGTGAAAACAATGGAGCATTGAGCTCTGCAACTAAAATGAAAAATACTGCTTTTCTATTACTGTGGACAGCAAAATCATCAATTTTGCCGACCCTTGAAAAAGGGCCAGACTTACTATTTATACACATTTTCATCTAACCCTAACCCTAACCCTATTTTACATTACTCTGTATAATAGAATACATTATCCGGTGGCCGGTACTACCTGCACCACCCTACAAAAGGCCTTGAGACGGAATAGGCCTGACATGTCAGAAGAATGAGACAAGAAGGTGGAGTGGAAGAATCGGCTTTGAGAAGAGAGCTGAGAAAGAGAAGAAGGAAATTTGATCCCCCGGGGATCGAGGCTACATGCCTCATAAATGGGAAATGCGGCACCCTATCTCCAATGTGCCAGGTGTGTATCTGAAGCGGCGCCTCAAAAAGATCATCTGTCAGAAGACCAATTTTGATTCGACGTGCCTTAATGTAGCTATCTACCCTCTGAAAATCTTCGATAACCTTTATTAACTACTTGAAAGTGACCGGTCGGCCTTGGGGACCGGGACACAGGTCGCTCAAATTATATGAAATGAAGGATCCAGGAATTTGGGATCCGGGAACTTACGTTCCAAAAGAATAAAGAGTAAACCAATACTCGGGTTTCCTCTGGCCCCGGAGAACCTTTATTGTTGTTTGTTATCATTGAAGGCCTAGAGGAGGCAGGAGATGCCATCTTCATCGATATCCTTCAGCCTGGCCCTTTGGTACTTAGCCACCTCAATTTGTTCCCCCAGGTTCAGAACATTCTCCTTAAATTCATCAGCCATTTTTGTCGCTTCGTGGCCACTAAGCACCATACAAGTTCATCTCATCATTTGAGCACCATCTATTCCCTCTGGGGACTGATATCGGGACTTCATCATTTCATCAAACTTCCCCAAAACCAAATCTTCCGGCGTGCACGTATCTGTACTAAGGGGGTCAGCCCCAGAAATCGTTGTTACAAAAGACTTGTATAAATTGAAAGAATATTTTACTGCATTAACCTTCTCCTGTAGAGTCCCCACCAGTTTCTTGGTTACCTCCAATGTGAGATCAAGTCTGGAGTGTTGGGTTCTCACAAAATCAAATGATTCATCCTCTATAATTCCAGATTCAGAAACCATTTCCTCCCCTAGGCTGAAGAGTTATTCAAGCACTACCTTCCACGCTTGATAGTTTTCAATATCACCCTCCCACAGGTTGATGAGAGTCTCTGCCTGGTGCAGAACATGCCAGGCCGCATACAAGTCTAGGAGGGTGGATACCAGGAAACACTAGGTGTTCCCTATTTGCAGAGCGACCCATTCATCAACTGCTTGGGCCTTCTTCTTCATTGCTCGCAAGGAGTCTATGTCACTCTGCGGTAGTGGCACATCAGATGTGGAGGCCTTCGGAGGGGCGGCACTGATAGGTCGGGCCAGCTCAGTAAGCAACCCCATAAGGTTTGCATTTTTCTCCTTGTTTTCTTTGATCCTTTGGGCCTCTTTTTCATAGCGGGCCTCCACTACCTTAGCTGCCTCCTTCAATAAGTCCACCTCGCCCTATTTTCCCCTCTTTCCCAGTGATACCTCTGTAATGTTATAGTCTCCAGGCTCTATGGTTGCTTCATTAGCGTCTGGGGGAGGTGTCACCACAATGACAACTATTTCTCCGCCCGGCCTGATTCGAAGAGTGTGAACCGTCCTGGCTTTCTTGGCCTTTGGTGGAGCCTGGACCTGAGCCATCATTTTGGCCAGGGAGAGAGGAGCCCTGGGGGTGGATGGAGCCTTTCTCTTCTTTCTTTCAACTAACCATTGAGGCGACAAGGGTGGCTTATTCACCAAACTCTGTTATTTGAGTTCTTCCCTGGTATCCTGCGGTTGTTCCTCCTCAGTGGTGCGGGTCTCATCCGA
This sequence comes from Thuja plicata, assembly GCA_018584345.1. Taxonomy (NCBI): domain Eukaryota; kingdom Viridiplantae; phylum Streptophyta; class Pinopsida; order Cupressales; family Cupressaceae; genus Thuja; species Thuja plicata. Next base: position 316,324 of record MU227221.1, read on the forward strand.
CCCCTTGCTTGTGTCTTTTACTTCATCGACAATATCCTCCCCAGTGAAATTTATTTCCTCAGCCTTGTCCTCTGTATCCATTGCTTCATTTGGACTCTTGTTGGCTTCCTCGAGGATTTCTTCCTCTTGTTACCCCTCTTGTTCCTTGGCATCTGTCGTCGGGGTTTCTTTTTCTATCGGTACACCTTTGGCAATAGTGGATGTACTCGACCAAGATTTAACATTTGGGCCATGATAATTACTTGCCCAAAGTTTGTTCCAGGGAGTGGCGCTTGGAACGTGGAGGCTGGGGTTATGGTTACTCCCGTAGGTCTGATTCCCCTGGCTGATGCCATTTGTTCATCCTGCTTTTATTGGTCCACCCCCATATCCTGTATCTCCGGGACTTCAGAGGTGACTTCCTGCTCTGTTTCCTTTTCCCCTTCTATCTGATCTTCCTGCTCCTGTGTAAGTTCTTGTTCCTCATCTTCCTCTTGGGCTAGGACTTCAGCCTCTGTTTGTTTGGTGTCGCCCTGCAGGTTTCTGAACTCGTCGGTTGCAAAGACATCATCAAATTCATCATGCGAGGGAGGACTGGCTGGGACTTCAGTAGGCTCTGTTTCTTTTTCCAGCTCTGGGGAGCTGGAAGAGAGGATCTCAACTTGTGGGGTCTGGGGCATTCCCAACCCCGGCTCTACCTTAGGCTTTTGGTTAAGCCTCTTCCTTCTTCGGGTAACTAAGGGTGGCCCCGCATACCTTAGTGCTTCTTGTTCTACTGGCTCCACCCCTGTTGCCTTAACCATCAAGGCTGCTAGTGAGGGGGAGCAGGGGGGACGAATTGGCCTGGCCATGAGTACCGGAGTGGCTAGCCGTGTGATTAAATTTTCCCTCATTTGTTGAGAGGCTGCCACTAACTGCTTTATTTGTTCTTTTATGGGGACTTCTTGCATAGGAGTCTCCATTATTCCTTTTCCTTTGTCTCCTCCCTGTGAAGAAGTCCCAGCCCCCGAGGTTAACTTTGGTACTGGCTGGGCCGGGTGGTAGACACTCCCGAGACACACCTTCTTGAAGTAGGCGTGGCTGTGTTCTAGCACATTACGAGTGAACTCCTTGATTGTGGGCCCTTCCTGGGCATCCCAATTTATCGGTGGGAGGGCTAACTTGTCGATCCCCTTTGCTCTATACTGGGGATCCTCCGTGGAGCCAGTGTCTGAGAAGTCTTCCGAGAAATTTTGGAGCTTCAATCTTTCTATCATTCCTACGATCATCCTGACATAATGCCACCCCTAGAATTCTACGTCATCCTGGAAGTCTTCCCAGAAGTCCTCCATATGATACTGATGGGGTTCTGATGCCCGGGGAAGCACCATTGCAATCTTTCCGTGTGGATCAAACTGTTTTCGTGCCAAGTAGAATTCTTCCAGGTTATAGCTTTTAAGCTCATTATCCACCTCTTTTGCGATGGCCAGCCTGCATGAATAGTTTCCACAAGTGATCAGGAACAGAATATTTATTACCTTCTTTAAGGAAAAGAGTGCATGCAACTCCTTTATCTGACTGCAGTATTCCAAGAGAACTATCTTGTCCCCACATTGTTTGGGCAACAATTAGAGTTTCCTGAAGAAGCCGGTGACCATAATATAAGTGTGTTGTTGGAACTGGATGTAATAATGTTCGTAGCTCCAGAATAAATTCATCACCTCTGTGGACAGGCGGTATCCTGCATCCCGAGTGGGTGTTAGTAGGTGGCAGTAAACAAAGGCATCGTTTACCCGACAAAAACTTGGGAAGCTAGCCTCCCATTGAATCTATGAGAAATGGTCCCAAGGTGCCTTTTGTCCCAGGCCTATTCTAAGCACGCCCTCTGTAAGTAGCCCATTGGTGTGGGGTCGTTGTTGTGCCAAGGCCAAGAAAACATAAGAAGCCATATAAAAACTCTTATTGTTGGCCAATTGAAGGAACTAGGAGTCCACATGGTTTGAAATTATAACTGCCCAGTCGAAGTACCCTCCCTTAGTGGAGATGTCGAGGAGGAAGTAATACATCCATGGAGAAAATTCCTGGGCAGAGGGTTGCACGAAGACCCGGGAGAGTGCTATCATTCCCATCTGGATGCTCTCTTTGAACTCAGACCTGGGAATCTCTATCTTCATCCTCTTGGGGTCCCTCTTCGAGACCTTGAGCCAGTGATTGTTCATATATATCCAAGCGGCCTCCTCCAATTGCTTGAATTGGGCCAAGGCATCTGACCTCGTAACCACAGCTGATTTGTCAAATTGAGGGATTCCCAGACCCGCCTGGAAGGTGTCAGGGTCGAGGGATACCAGAGGAGTAGGATACCCGGTGGGTTCTGCGGCTACGAGCGTAATAGCCCAGACAAAAGTGTTGTAATTGGCAGCCATTGTTAGAATAAGCTTCGGTGATTGCATAGAGCATGGGAAATAAACCGCCTTAAGAATCCCAGAGTCCCCGACATTGATGGCTAGATGATCTCTAGCCTGTCACTGGATGTACATCATTTTTACTAAGGCCTGCATCTCAGGCCATGTCCCAACGCTGGTGTCGGTGATGAGTTTGAATTTTGACTCAATCTTTGAGCCCATGATAACACTGTCTTTCACAAATTTCATGCTTAGGGGCAACTTCTCCAGAGCCCTCTTCATTTTGGATTTAACAGCCGCTCTAGGAGCCGCTGTGGAAGGTAGTTCCAGACTTTCGAGTGGTGAAGACCCGGAGGCTTCAAAAATATTTGTAAGTTGTTGATTCCGAAGACGTGCAAGACAAGACGACTGTCAGAATCGTATAGATAGACAAAACTCTGGGATCTAGAGATCTTACCATCGCGGTGTTTGCTTCCCAAAAAAAGTTATCTTTGTTCAAAAACTCTGGAAAACACACATACATATTATGAACTCAGAAATTTGATTGACCATCCAGGTCTGGGAATTTTATAACATTTGGCAAGAAGGACATGGGATGGATGATGGCAAGAGACCCAGAGCCCGAAGAAGTGATTGTTGGTAAAGATGTGTACAAAAAGGCAAACTGTCACACCTACGTGGGCACCACGTGGGTGAGTAATAAATGAGAGTTATGGCGATGATGGTGGAGCCAACTATCTGAATGCGTGAAAAGTGAAGGCTACTTGGGCAGATTTAAATGTGCGCATGGGACATAAATGAGGGCCAGGCTGGTTTTACGGGGGAGAGAGAAAACTGCCTGTTTGAAACCGACTGAGAGCCGAGTTTCGAACAGGTGGTATTCTACTCAAAATGAGCCAGCGACACGGGCAACACGGTGAGCTTGTTAAGCTACTCGGCAGAATACACACACAATATACATCAGAGCTGAGGGATATATACACAAGGAGTAGAGGGATATACAACAAATATACACTAAATTTACACATATATACACCACAAAACAAACATCTACGGGAAACCAGGAAAAGCACAGAATATCTACAACTTTCTACATTATATACAGACTAAACTACACCTATACAGAGGGCAGACAACCCTCTGGCAGAGCCGACCCACCAACGGGCGGCAAATGAGAAAGAAACGAAAGATGAACAAAATAAAAAAAAGCCAAAGACAAACACAAAACAAGAAGAAAACAATGACACCAGACAGAAGGATAGCCGAAGGGAGAGGAGGCACCAACCTGAGAACATAGAAAGAGAGGAAAGGGAACCTTTGTGGAAGCTCTGCAATAGCTACATCTACCAAACGATCACAATCAGCCACCACAAACCACTCACAATTGCTCGAAAATGTTGGAAATACTTAGCACTAGATTATCACTAAATCGCTGCAAATCACTCTGAAATCACTTTAATTGCTTGAGTTTTTAATCATGTTAAATGTGAAAATGACAGGTAACCTCTATTTATACCTGCGGTAAAAAAAAGTTGCCTTTTCCTTGCAAAAAATCTGTATAGATAGACCTCCGGACTCCGGGCCCGGGGATTCCATGCGGTGATGCCACCTTAAAGAAAGAAGACATCACAGCGAAGAATCCCAGAGTCTAGAATCTGTCTCTCAACAAAATGACCAACTCCGGGACTGGGCCCTGGAGGCACAAGAAACCACTAGAACAAAACACAACCACAGGGAAGAAAACCCTAGACAAAGAAAATAAAAGAAAACCAAGAAAAAGACAAGGCCAGAGCCAAAAGTGTAAAACAAACAAGAAAAACAAAGGGGGACCCAACATTTTGCACACAAAATGTAGGGACGAGGATGTAGGGCATAAAAAATGGTGACTATCTGGGAAAAATGCCTTAGCGTATTTGAGAATTATAGAATCTCTGGTTAGCAAAACTAGAATAAGTCACTGCTCAAAGTATCTTACAGACGAAGAGCAACATATCTAAGAAAATCTGGCCACATGGGATCCATCCCATAGTCTTTTCATCAGTAGTGGAGTGTGTGCTTTGGAAGGAAATCAAGCCGATGACCTCTGGGAGGAGTAGAGAAGAGGCACTAGTTACATTGAACCACAGTTGTCAGATTTATCCATTTCTCTCGGAGACCGGAGCTTCGTCCCGCTTCTCTTTTCTTATTATTTTGTATGTTTCTAGGTGGGAGGGTGGTACTTCTTTCACCATTAAGCTTAAGCTTAGCTAATTTTAATGGTGATACTTCTTTCACCTTTCCACCTATTTCATATGTTGAGTAGGGGATAAAACTCCAGACATGGAAAGAATTCCCTTTTTAAAAGTTCAGACTTGGATCAATCAACTAGTACAACTGATCTATCCTCGGTGTGTCTGATTACTTATTCCTCATTTTTATTTCATTGATTGCCAGACCTCCAGAGATAGACCCAATGGAGATCGCTCAGAATGGAGCTTCAGAGATTGGACTAATTCCACTATGCTAAAGACATATTCTTAAGTTCACCATGCTACGGACATCATACTGGAGACCAGGGTTTATGCGAATCATTCTAATCCTTACAAGAGAGAACAAAACACTGGGACCCGAAAAGAAAACCAGAAATGAAAAAAAAAACCACCAAAAGATGACTACCCTGGAGGGAAACCAACAAGACTATTTACAAGACACGGTACCTCCCAACAAGGCACCAGGAAAGAAATATTTACAAGTAGAGGGCTTTACATAAAGTACAATTTTGGATAAGCTTACCCTATTCAAAGTAGTGTTTGAGAGACTATCCATTGACGGGCAATGGGACAAGTTCTCTGGTCATGATGTTAAGGTGGTAAGTATTTGTACTGTAAATTTTTGAGATTAGTTATGGTCCAAGCCACAGCCGTTGGAACTTGGTGTGCTTTCCTTTCTTTTCACGGGCCTTGTCCCACAATAGGACCAATTCTGAAATCTGAAAAGCCTTGTTTTGGGCTCTGCGGTCCTATAAGCCAGATGGAATGGGGACATTCTCAGGGCGGCCTTGATTCGAATGTGATCTGTGTAGAGGGTGAATTTCAACTTTTGATGCCAATCCTGGGGATTCTATTCTAGCAGGTGTTTGATCACTTCAAGTAGATTTTTATTCATAGATTCAGCAACACCGTTCCCCTGAGGGTAATAGTTGCTGGAGAACTTCAAAGTGATCTTCTAATTGTAGGTCCACTCAAGCAATTGTGTCAAAGAAAATGTCAGACTACTGTCACATACTAAAGCAAAAGGCATTCCAAATCTAGTGACGATGTTTTCTTCCAAGAATTTGATAACTATGTCTGCCGTGTTATTTTTGCAAGGTATGGCTTCGGACCACCGGGTGCAGTAATCAGTAGCAGTAAGAATGTATCAGTGATTGGTAGATGAGTTGGGGTTGATTTTTCTGATAAAGTCAAATGCCCACTGGGAAAAGGGCCTAGCCTTGAATACTGGTTGCAAAGGCATTACCGGGTTACGCTCACGATGCGTCGCGGTCTGACAGGTATGACATTTTGTAACATGAGTGTAAACATCTTTGAATATACAGGGCCAATAGTATCTGGCCCAAAGGATCTGATGGGCGGTGGTGTCGGCCTAGCCATGTCTAGTTCCAAACTACCTGTGAAATTCATCAATCATCTTTAGAGCTTGGTATCTGTCGATACACTGGAGGTACACTCCCTCGTAGTTCCTGTGGTAAAGTGCAGAGTTTTTGATCATGAAGTGAGCACTTTTCATCTGCAGGGCGCGACATTTGTTGGGAGGTAATCCCTCAGGGCACTTGTTATTTAATAGAAAATATACCAGATTAGTATACCACGGGTCTCGAGTGATGGACTCCACCGTGTAAGTTTGACATTCTATGTGGGAAATCTCTTCTGCCATCACTCGACTCAATCCCTGGCCTCAGAATATCTTCATGGGTTGCATTTCTAAATCATATTCCTGGAGGATGGCTATCCATTTCCCTTGTCTTTCGCCCAACTCGCTCTACATTAGCAGAGACTTCACGGCCTAGTCTGGGATGATAGCATGCACCTTGCTCTAGAGAATATAATGCTAGAATTTCTTCACGGCGCGGACAAGAGCAAAGGCTTGTTTTTCTAGTAGTGAATACCAGACTTTGGCATTCTTAAAGAGGGAACTCGTGAAAGCTATTGGTCATTCTTCCCCTTCAACCTTTTGAGTCAACACCACCGTGGCAGAATGCGGCGAAGCAAAGGAGTAAATGTAAAATAGAAGGGAGTAGTCTAGACTAGCCAGGATAGGTGCTTTTTTTATTTTCTACTTGATCTGGGCAAACGCCCACTTTGCTTCAGGACTCCACTCAATCTTGACATCCTTTTTCATCATTTCATTGAGTGGTTTAACTATTTTGACAAATCTAGTGATGAACCACCAGATGAAGTTGATCTTTCCAAAGAAAGATCGCATCTCTTTCTTGCTGCGAGGCATTTGTAAGTTTAGCAACACTTCAACTCTCTCAGGGTCAATGGATATGCCCTTCTCAGAGAGGATATGCCTGAGCAACTTCCCTTCGGTGACCCTGAATATGCACTTCTTGGGGTTGAGGGATATTCCATACTGGAAACATCTCTCATAGATCTGAGCGAGATGGGCGGAATGGTCACGCATGTCCTGAGAAAAGATGGTCAAATCATCCATGTAGATGATTATGCACTGATTCACAAGGCCCTCGAACGCAATGTCCATGGCCTTTTGAAATGTGGCCCCTACGTTAATCAAACCAAAGGGCATTCTCCTGTATGCAAACATTCCCCACTTGGTGGTAAACGCTATTTTCTCTCTATCTTCATACTTAACCATGACCTGGTTATATCCGGAGTACCCATCCAAGAATGACACCATTTGAGATCCATTTACTATCTGCAACACCTCATCTAGCGAAGGGAGAGGGTGATTATCTTTGTTGGAGGCCTTATTCAAGTTTTAGAAATCCATGCAAAGGTGAATCTCACCACTCTTCTTTCTCACAAGGACCAGGTTGGCAACCCATGTAGTGTGCCAGATTGGGAAGATTATCTGGGCTGACAATTGTTTTTCTACCTCTTGATGAATTAGGGGTTCGATCAGTGGGTTGACCGGTCATTGTTTTTGTCGAAAGGGCTTAGCATCAGGTTTCAGGGGGATAGTATGAGTCATAATGGATGTGTCATATGTTTTCAAATCCTCATAACCCCATGCAATTACATCTATGTATTCTCAGAGGACCGCAAGAATATTCTCCTTCTCCTCAGGGGAGCAAGAGGTGCCAATGTGAATCATCTTTTCTTCACCGGGCTGGTCAATGTTTACCCTTTCAAACTTTCCTCCCTCAGAGGAAGATGACATATTTTCCTGGGCCTGAGGGTTTGAGTCGAAGATTTTTTCAAGTGCAACCATCCCCTTTAGGATGGTATTGGTGGGCAAGTCCATGATCCCATCATCTTTTTCACCTTGCCCAGTATCGTCATGGTCTCGTTCCTCCACTACCTGGTCTTCAAAGACACCAACATTTTCCATGAAGGCTAGGATATGCTGGTCGTCCTCAAAAACCTAAAAGTGGGTGACATTATATGGAATGGACGGGGTGGGAACCATTTCAACTAAAAATCTCTGGAGTCGCAAGCCGACCATAGGCTCAAGTGTGCTAGTAGAAATAGCAAGGGCATCTGGGACATAGTTCTATCGTTGGGGAATGAGACCAATGCCAAAGGCATCAAAATCTTCAATAAGGCTCCAAGCTCGAATGTGATATGTAGCCAGTCTCTTGTAGTGACATGTATATTGTCTCCGGACCTGCTTGACAACCAACTTTGAATCACCCAGAGCCCGGAGGTGGGTGACACCTTTCCTTAATGCAAATAAGAGTCCAAGGACCAAAGCCTCATACTCTGTAACATTGTTCGTGTAGTTGAACTACAGTCTATAGGATGCAAGGAAGGACTTTCCTCACAGGCTGATTAATTCTACACCAGCCCCGCAGCCTTATTTGGATCGGGACCCGTCGAACTTGAGGGTCCACAAATCGTCGTTCGCATTCTGGGGCTAGGGAGCAAGGGTAGCCTTTGGATTGCTTTTGGGAGACTTGGGAGGAGCTTCCTCCTAAACTATTGGCGTGTAGGTAGGGTTTACCTCCAGAGGAGTTTGGATTTGGGATTCCTAGGGAGATGGCACCAAAGGAGTGCATCCCATGGGAGCACTGGGCTTCAGAGAATCAATTATGCATTCTCTGTTCTGAAAGGCGTCGATGTGCTGGGTAGCGACCAAAAGGCAAATTCCACACTCAAGTTTTGAATGTTTCTGATAGTGCACTCGGCACCAAGTGCCAGACAGGAGTGTGGCGAGGGTCGCTATGGCACCTTGAGAGTCGACCTCAACTCTCAGCTTTTCTTCTAGGTCCTGGGTTCTCTACAGAACTAGGGGATCCTCCCCAGGGGTGAAATTGAATGTTAGGATTTTGAAGGGTCGTATACCCTAGGGGAGGTTTCAGAGAAGAAGACCTCACTAAGCCTCCCAACCTTGGTAAGGGCTTGCTTCATCCGGGGTTCACTTTTAACCCAGATCTTGTTTGATTCTCCTTCCCAGGGGAGCCATAAGTGGGAGAAGTTAGTCAAAAAGTATCCATACAGGGATTTAGACCAGTTCTGACTTAGTAACATCCCATAAGTCTCTAGGATGTCCACCACTTGGATGTTAATTATGCTGGCTATCTTGGGGTCCTGGATAAGTTGTATCCAGACGTTCTTCAATTCCCCCACCATTTTCACGGCAGTCTTATCCAACTGGATCACTGCACCATTAGATGAGGTGGGATAGAATCTAAGCTTCTGGCATATGGATAAGGGCATAATGTTACCTGAAGCTCTGGAGTCTACTAAGCAATTATGTATGTTTTTGCCTTGGATATTCAAGCCTAGTAGGAAGGGAGGATCTTCATTGTTTCCCTGAAAGACAGCCACATTGGCATCCTCGAACGAGACAGTCTTGGGTGGATGACTGACAACTTTTGGGTTTTCCAAGAGCTTCAGAAGAGACTTCTTCTGCTTAGGACAATTTAGCAAAACCTCCATCAAGGTCTTGGAGGTGGTGGTCTGTTCTAACGCCTTTGTAATGTCAAACCTTCCTCCTGGGAATTGGTGACTTCCCTCAGCTAGGTCTTTCACTTGGTTAGAGCTAGAACCTTTTAGGAGTGCAGGTCAGTCAGTTGCATTACCCCAGGGAGGAGGAGTGTCCTTGATAGGGGGCATAGGTGTGTAAGCTGGTCCTTTACAAACCTGACTTCAAGTATTGTATGGAGTCCACGAGTTCGTGAAAGCGTTGGCCTTAAAAGGTGGGATAGATTCATCAAAGAATGCATGCAATTCAGATTCCTCTTCATCTTCTCCGGACGTTCTGAAAAAGATGGTCTCACAAGTGAAGGCACTATGAGTTGACTCTTGCACAGGAGGTTATGGGGGAGTAGTATCATGCAATTGTTGTCTGTCTAGCTGGAAGATCATGATGAATTTTTCCAACGTGACACAATTCAACTCATTATGTGAGCCTGTGTCATGCAATCTACACCAATTAGTCATGGGCTAGAAGTCTGTGACTGGTGTGAAATGTGATGGTCCAGCACCACTTTGGTTGGAATTTTGGTTCAGAGGTGGACCTCCGGTGTTCGTGTTATTGTTCTATTGCTGTTTATTGGGCCAAGGCCTGTTGTTGAATTTTCTTCCCCTGGTATTATTATTTTGTTGGCCGGAGAAGATATTCCCCCTCTGGGAATTAGAATTCTAGGGTGCATAGGACCCTGCCTTCAGTTGACCCATGTCCACAGTCAAGGTAGACAACATTCACCGGAGGAACTCAACCTCAGCGGTCAACTGAGTATTGGTGTCACAATGTGACAGTTGTTGTTGTTGGTTCTTGGGGAAGGTAGCAGTATTAGCTAGAGTCGAGGGAGAAAATCCTCCAGTTGCAGATGATTGAAAGAAGGGCACTCTGGATGGTTGTGTCTGAGGCTGTTGTGGCTACTGCGGCTGATTCCAAGGGAAAGCTTTCAGACCTGGTACTGCCTGAGTCTATCAGTGGTAGTGGGGGATTCATTTCCATCGAGGGAGCACCCATTGCCAGATTGGGGTTATACTCCCCAACATACACTGTTCCATCGGGGATCATGTTGAAGGGCGTGCTCTACCCAATCCCGCCTGGGGATTTGTTGAGACCATGAGATAATTCCAAGGCTAGGTTGTAAACCTTCACCAAGGTGTCCCGGTCACCCACGGTGATTGTTCTCCAAAGGAGAGTGGCAAAAAAGGGGTCCATTGCGTTGAGATAGGTCTGTATGGTTACTTTCGAGGACAGAATAAAAGGGCCCATGCACTGCTTCAGGGCACATTGGAACCGATGGTTGAATGCTGCAAGAGGTTCAGTGGGTTCTTTTATAATAGAGATGAACTGGCTGTGGGACCAAGTTGGGTCCACATGTACATGAAAGGCAACCAGGAAGGCGTCCTCCATGTCTTGCCAATTGTTGATGGAGTTGGCAGGAAGGTTTAGGTACCAGTTAAGTTCACCCTGTCTTAAAGACAAAGGGAACATCTGGGTCACAACATCCTCATGTTGGATCTGGTGTCAGTTCATGGCATCCTTATATGCATGTAAATGTTCTTCTGCAGTCCATGAGCGTAAGTGCTCATATCGTGGGCAAATCTTCTCTGTATGCGAGGGTAAGTCATTGATTGCACCCAGAAAAGTTCCCATTGGGGACCCGGTGTTACCAAAATATGTAGCCATTGGGGGAACTAGATTTTGGGTAGTTTGAGCGGTGGTTCCTGGGATTGATTGAGAAAGTTTGGGTATTCTGAGGTATGCTAGACCCCCAAACAATAGTGGCTAGTGTGGTTTTCTAGGTCCACTTCTTTCAAGCTGGAGGATCTAGCTCAACAAACCTTCTGGGGTTTGGGGCAGACCTAAGGATTCTTTCAAATTTTGCTGGCGAGAAAGATCCAATCCCACTGAAGGCATGACTCCTAAAACTATAGCTTAGGGAACCCTCGGGAGGTGTAAAATCAAAATCTCAAGAGGGGAATGAGTTCATGCCCTCCTTCTAGCGCCAGTTTCTCTTAACGGGGTTTTGCTAACCAGGTCTGCCAACAGTCATAAGTTGTCACTGGGTACCGGGGGTACCGGCCAACTCCACCTATAAAGGATATCCGGGGAAGTTAGATTCCCCGGGCCTCCAAGCACCTAGGTGTCGGGTCATGACGGTGTAGGGCTCGGTTGGGAGAAGTGACTATTTTTGATGGGGATAGCTAGTTTCTTCAACTCATTCTCTTCGGAGATTCAGGAAGGTGAGGTTTCTCCAAGCATTCTACACTTGGTGAATAAAATGAAAAAGATCCTACAGGGTTAGAAGTACTTTGTCTATCTATAGTTATGCTTAAAAATTTGAAACATCAATAATGCTCTGATATACTACACTAAATACCAAAGAAATATACAACCATTAGTTAGTATTTTATCAGTAGCAAGGGAAAAGAGGTCATTAAGCTACTTAAAATATCAGAGTAGAAGACATAAGGAACATAAAGCATAAAATACCATTAACTCAAAATTTTGAATGCCAACAACATCATTGCAAAGAACTCTCCCTTTTTCATTAATATTTCTTCCAGCAAGCACTGGTGCGTGATACAATGGTGGGTCCAGGGGAGCGTCTAACTATTGGAAAGTAAAAATAATGGAGCATTGAGCTCTGCAACTGAAATAAAAAATACTGCTTTTCTATTACTGTGGACAGCAAAATCATCAATTTTGTCGACCCTTGAAAAAGGGCCAGACTTACTAGTTATACACATTTTCATCTAACCCTAACCCTAACCCTATTTTACATTACTCTATACAATAGAATACATTATCCGGTGGCCGGTACTACCTGTGCTACCTTACAAAAGGCCTTGAGGCGGAATAGGCTTGACATGTCAGAAGAATGAGACAAGAAGGTGGAGTGGAAGAATCGGCTTTGAGAAGAGAGCTGAGGAAAAAAAGAAGGAAATCTGATCCCCCGAGGATTGAGGCTACATGCCTCATAAATGGGAAATGCGGTGCCCTGTCTCCAATGTGCTAGGTTTGTATTTGAAGTGGCACCTTGAGAAGATCATCTGTTAGAAGACCACTATTGATTCAACGTACCTTGATGTAGCTATCTTCCCTCTGACAATCTTTGATAACCTTTATTAACTACTTGAAAGTGACCGGTCAGCCTTGGGGACCAGGACACAGGTCGCTCAAAGAATGTGAAATGAAGGATTCGGGAATCCGGGATCCAGGAACTTATGTTCCAAAAGAATAAAGAGTAAACCAATACTCGGGTTTCCTCTGGCCCCGAAGAACCTTTATTATTGTTTGTTATCGTTGAAGGCCTAGAGGAGGCTGGAGATGCCATCTTCATCGATATCCTTTAGCCCGGCCCTTTGGTACTTAGCCTCCTCAATTTGTTCCCCCAGGTCTGGAATATTCTCCTTAAATTCATCAGCCATTTTTTCCGCATCATGGCCACTAAGCACCATATGAGTTAATCTCGTCATTTGAGCACCATCTATTCCCTCTGGGGACTGATATTGGGACTTCATCATTTCATCAAACTTCCCCAAAACTAAATCTTCCAGTGTTCACGTATCTGTACTAAGGGGGTCAGCCCCAAAAATATTTGTTACAAAAGACTTGTATAAATTGAAAAAATATTTTACTGGGTTAACCTTCTCCTGTAGAGTCCCCACCAGTTTCTTGGTTACCTCCAATGTGAGATCAAGTCTAGAGTGTTGGGTTCTCATGAAATCAAATGATTCATCCTCTAAAATTCTAGATTCAGAAACCATTTCCTCCCCTAGGCCAAGGAGTTCTTCAAGCTCTACCTTCCACGCTTGATAGTTTTCAATATCACCCTGCCATAGGTCGATGAGATTCTGCCTGGTGCATCGACCGCTTGGGCCTTCTTCTTCATTGCTCGCAAGGAGTCTATGTCGCTCTGCGGTAGTGGTGCATTAGATGTGGAGGCCTTCGGAGGGGTGACACTGATAGGTTGGGCCAGCTCAGTAAGCAACCCCATAAGGTTTGCATTTTTCTCTTTTTCTGCTTTGAGCCTTTGGGCCTCTTTTTCATAGCAGGCCTCCACTGCCTTGGCTGCCTCCTTCAACAAGTCCACCTCACCCTATTTTCCCCTCTTTCCCAGTGATACCTCTATAATGTTATAGTCTTTGGGCTCAATGGTTGCTTCATCAGTGTCTGGGGGAGGTGTCACCACAATGGCAACCGTTTCTCTGCCCGGCCCAGTTTGAAGAGTGTGAACCGTTCGGTCTTTCTTGGCCTTTGGTGGAGCCTGGACCTGAGCCATCATTATGGCCAGGGAGAGAGGAGTCTTGAGGGTGGATGGAGCCTTTATCTTCTTTCTTTCAATTAACCATTGAGGTGACAGGGGTGGCTTCTTCACCAAATTCTATTCTTTGAGTTCTTCCTTGGTATCCTGCGGCTATTCCTCCTCAGTGGTGCGGGTCTCATCTAGCCCCTTACCTATGTCTTTTACTTCATCAGCAATATCTTCCCCAGCAATATTTATTTCCTCAACCTTGTCCTCTGTATCCATTGCTTTGTTTGGACTCTTGTTGGCTTCCTCAGGGATTTCTTCCTCTTGTTCCTTGGCATCTGTTGTCAGGGTTTCTTTTTCTGTCGGTACATCATTTGGAAATAGTGGAGGTACTGGGCCAAGATTTAACATTTGGGCTGTGATAATTACTTACCCAAAGGTTGTTGCAGGGAGTGGTACTTGGAACGTGGTGGCTAGGGTTATGATTACTCCCATAGGTCTAGTTCCCCTGGCTGATTCCATTTGTTCATCCTACTTCTGTTGGTCCACCCCCGTATCTTATATCTCCAAGACTTTGGAGGTGACTTCCTGCTCTGTTTCCTTTTCCCCTTCTATCTGCTCTTCCTGCTCCTGTGCAGGTTCTTGTTCCTTAGCTTCCTCTTAGGCTGGGACTTCAGCCTCTGTTTGTTTGGTGTCCCCCTGCAGGTTTCCAAACTCGTCAGCTGCAAAGACATCATCAAATTCATCTTGCGAGGGAGGACTGGCTGGGACTTTAGCAGGCTCTGTTTCTCTTTTTGGCTCCAGGGAGCTGGAAGAGAGGACCTCAACTTGTGGGGTCTGGGACATCCCCAACCCTGTCTCTACCTTAGGATTTTGGTTAAGCCTCTTCCTTCTTCGGGTAACTAAGAGTGGCCCCGCATCCCTTAGTATTGCTTGTTCTACTGGATCCACCCCCATTGCCTTAACCATCAAGGTTGCTAGTGAGGGGGAGGAGTGGGGACGAATTGGCCCAGCCATGAGTATTGGAGTGGCCAGCCGTGTGATTAAATTTTCCCTCATTTGTTGGGAGGTTTCCACTGACTGCTTTATTTTTTCTTTTATGGGCACTTCTTGCACATGAGTCTCCATTATTCCTTTTCCTTTGTCTCCTCCCTATGAAGAAGTCCCGGCCCCTGAGGTTAACTTTGGTACCAGCTGGGCCGGGCGGTGGACATTCTCAGGACACACCTTATTGAAGTAGGCATGGCTACGTTCTAGCACATTACGAGTGAACTCCTCAATTGTGGGCCCTTCCTGGGCATCCCAATTTACTAGTGGGAGGGCTAACTTGTCAATACCCTTTGCTCTGTACTGGGGATCCTCCATGGAGCCAGTGTCATTGAAGTCTTCTGGGAACTTCTAGAGCTTCAATCTTTCCATCATTCCTATGGTTATCCTAACATAATGCCACCCCCAGACTTCTATGTCATCCTAGCAGTCTTCCCAAAAGTCCTCCATATGATACTAATGGGGCTCTAATTCTCGGGGAAGCGCCGTTGCAATCTTGCTGTGCGGATCAAACTATTTCCGCACTAAGTAGAATTCTTCCAGGTTATAGCTTTTAAGCTCATTATCTGTCTCTTTTGCGGCAGCCAAACTACATGAATAGTTCCCACAAGTGATCAGGAACAGAATATTGGTTACCTTCTTTAATGCAAAGAGTGCATACAACTCCATTGTCTGCCTGCAATATTCCAAGAGAACTATCTTGTCCCCACAGTGTTTGGGAAACAAGTAGGGTTTCCCGAAGAAGTCGGTGACCCTAATATAAGTTTACTATTGGAAATGGATGTAATAATATCCGTAGCTCTGAACCAAATTCATCACCTCTATGGAAAGGCAGTATCATGTGTCCTGGGTGGGTGTTAGCAGGTGGTAGTAAATGAAGGCATCATTTACCCGGCAAAAACTTGGGAAGCTGGCCTCCCATTAAATCTGTGGAAAATAGTCCCAAGGTGTCTTTTGTCCTGGGCCTATTTCAAGCAAGCCCTCTATAAGTAGCCCATTGGTGCGGGGCCGTTGTTGTGCCAGGGCCCAGAAAACATAAGAAGTCATATAAAACTTCTTCTTGTTGACCAGTTGAAGGAACTGGGAGTCTATGTGGTTTGAAATTATAGTTGCCCAGTCGAAGTACCCTCCCTTAGTGGAGATGCCGAGGAGGAAGTAATACATCCATGGAGGGAATTTCCAGGCAGAGGGTTGCCCGAAGACCCGAGACAGTGCTATCATTCCCATCTGGATGCTCTCTTTAAACTCAGACCTGGGAATCTCTATCTTCATCCTCTTGGGGTCCCTCTTCGGGACCTTGACCCAGTGATTGTTCATATATATCCGGGTGGCATCCTATAATTGCTTGAATTGAGCCAAGGCATCTGACCTTGTAACCACAGTTGATTTGTCAAATTGAGGGATTCCCAGACCCGCCTGGAAGGTGTCAGGGTCAAGGGATACCAGAGGAGTAGGGTACCCGGTGGGTTCTGTTGCTGCGAGCACAACAACCTGGATAGAAGTGTTATAATTGGTAGCCATTGTTAGAATAAGCTCCGGCGATTGCACAGAGCATGGGAAATAAGCCGCCTTAAGAATCCTTGAGTCCCCGACATTGATGGCTAGCTGATCTCCAGCCTGTCGCTGGATGTACATCATTTTTACTAAGGCCTGCACCTCAGGCCATGTCCTGACACTGGTGTCAGTGATGATTTTGACTTTAGACTCAATCTTTGAGCCCATGATAACACTGTCTTTCACGAATTTCATACTTAGGGGCAACTTCTCCAGAGCCCTCTCCATTTTGGATTTCACAGCCGCTCTGGTAGTTGCCATGGAAGGTAGTTCCAAACTTCCGGGTGGTGAAGACGCGGAGGCTTCAGACATATTTGTAAGTTGCTAATTTTGAAGACCTACAAGACAAGATGACCATCAGAATCATATAGATAGACAAAACTTTGGGATCCAAAGATCTTACCATCACGGCGTTCACTTCCCCTAAAAATTTAGCTTTGTTCAAAAAATCTGGAAAGTACACATACATATTATGAACTCAAGAATTTTATTGACCATCCGGGTCCGGGAATTTTATCACATTTGGCAAGAAGGACATGGGATGGATGATGGCAGGAGACCCGGAGCCCGGAGAAGTGAACGTTGGTAATGATGTGTACAAAAAGGCAAACCGTCAGACCTACGTGGGCGCCATGTGGGTGAGTAATAAATGGGAGTTATGGCGGTGACGACAGAGTCAACTGTCCAAATGAAAGAAAAAGTGAATGCTACTTAGGAAAATTTAAATGTGCACATGGGACATAAATGAGGGCCAGGCTAGTTTTACGGGGGAGAGAGAAAACTACTTGTTTGAAACCGACTGAGAGCCGAGTTTTGAACAGGTGGTATTTTGCTCAGAACGAGCTTGCAAATGATAACCAGTGACATGGGCAAAATGGTGAGCTTTTTAAGCTACCCGATAGGATACACACACAATTTACATTAGAGCTGAGGGATATATACATGAAGACCAGAGGGATATACAATAAATATACACTAAATTTACACATATATACAATGCAAAACAAACATCTATGGGAAACCAGGCAAAGCATAGAATATCTACAACTTTCTACATTATATACAGACTAAACTACACCTACATAGAGGGCGGACAACCCTCTGGCAGAGCCAACCCACCAATGGGCGGCAAACAAGAAAGAAAT
Organism: Thuja plicata; assembly: GCA_018584345.1. Lineage (NCBI taxonomy): Eukaryota > Viridiplantae > Streptophyta > Pinopsida > Cupressales > Cupressaceae > Thuja > Thuja plicata. The sequence goes on from MU227221.1 coordinate 333,807, forward strand.
GAAAGACAAACAAAACAAAAAAAAGGAAAAGACAAACACAAAACAAGAAGAAATTAATGACACCAGACAAAAGGAAATCTGAAGGGAGAGGAGGCATCAACCTAAGAACATAGAAAGAGAGGAAAGGAAACCTCTACGGAAGCTCTGCAATAGCTACAACTACCAAACGATCACAATCAGCCACCACAAACCACTCACAATTACTCAGAAATGCTAGAAATACTTAGCACTAGATTATCACTAAATTTTTGTAAATTGCTCTGAAATCACTCTGGTTGCTTGAGTGTTTAATCACAGTAAATGTGAAAATGACAGGTAACCTCTATTTATACCCATGGTAAAAACAAGTTTCGTTTTCCTTGTGAAAAATCTGAACAGATAGACCTCCAAACTCCGGGCCCGGGGATTCCACGCGGTGATGCCACCTTAAGGAAATAAGACATCACAGTGAAGAATCCCAAAGTCCAGAATTTGTCTCTCAACAAAATGACCAACTCTGGGACCACGACCCAGAGGCACGATAAACCACCAGAACAAAACACAACCACGGGGAAGAAAACCCCGGAGAAAGAAAACAAAAGAAAACCAAGAAAAAGACAAGGCCAGAGCCAAAAGAAAAAAACAAACAAGTAAAACAAAGGGGGACCCAACATTTTGCACACAAAATGTAGGGATGGGGATGCAGGGCATAACAGAGTGAAGAGACACCACCCTATGTTTAAATTTAAAATCTTCTTTTGTAAAAACTAATAAACTAACTAACTAATAACTACCTAAATTTCGGATTTGGCTTTGGCCGAAAATTCAAAATAGAATGTACAAACATAATTTTTTTATTGGAGATAGGAAATTTGATTTTCTAAACTGGGTCTATTTTTTATTTTCAATGTCTCATCATTTTCATTCTCTATCGACGTCATGTTTACAGCAGGTCAAAATTCTAACATCTCTGAAACCTTCGCTTAGAGAATTTTGTTCTTTCCTATCACAGATCTTCCTTCCTTAATCCCTCAAATTTTAATTGAAAGTTAATATATTTTTGTATCCCATTTCATGTACTCCATCATATCATCAATTATTGGGCATGGAGTTTAGGATGCCATTTTTTAGAGTTTTATCACTATATAGAACTCCAAATTTTGACAAAAATTTAGAGCTCTAACAGGCTCTTTCTGGGGACATATACACCCTATGAGCATAGCGAGATTCTAGTTATCTCTGGAGAAGTAGACCATTATTTTATTATCCTCTTCATAAAATATTTGTCTAAATTTAATTTGTTGGCCCTTCGCCACCAAAATGAATATTATTCTTTTCATCTAGCAAAGATCTGATTCTGATCATGCAACACTTTGAATCTCCTAAAAATGATATTATATCGTTCATTTTCCTTATCAACTAGAATATTTGAAAATAGAAAAGTTTCATTATTATTTAGCCCTAACATTTGATCCCTTGTTGTATTAGATATATCATCCTTATAGAGAATACTTTTTGGTTCCACCTCATCAATGTAGTCTTTGGCTTTTGATTTGCTTTTCTCCTTTGAGAAATCATAAGGTGCACTATTTTATTTTCTAAATGGAAGATCCCTATGCATTTGATCAGTCATACAAGTATCTAAATTAATTTTTTCTTCTTGGGTGTTTCCTTGCACACAATCTTCCCCGTTTCGATTCTCCAGATACTATTTATTCTCACATAAAAATTTTGAAGATAGCTCATATTCTGGAACTATTACTTCTCTTCTATCAAGAATCTGATCAGGTAGGATACTTGGATAATTCTCAGTATTGTTCTCCAACACATTCCCATCATTATGCTTGGCTGATTTAATCTCATCTTCACAAGTTTGATACAACTCCTAATCAAAATATGAAATAAAAGATATTTCACCTTCTAAATGCACTTCCTCATTCATATTTTGAGTTTCATCAATGATCACTAGGCCCATTTTCTTTATCATGATGTTGATAGACTTGATGGCATAGAAAATATTCTTCATAATAGTTTCAAATGCATAGACATATCTTCCTCTACTTCCTCTTCAAACAATGGATTCAGGAACATAGAGAGTTTGGTCATATCTCCATGAGAGCTTTCATCTAAAACTTCCTCATGTTCATGCGTTGTATGTTGTTTTATTTCATCTCTGTTATTTGATTCTTGGAAATATTTATCTTCTTGATCTAGTACCTCAGGCTACATATGCTTATTTTGATGGTTATAAAAAACTTGGTCCATTCTTCTGTGTTATGTATGTGGAGCCTAATCAGACTCAGTTTCTTTCAGCACGGTTTCCACCCAGACTTATCTACAGGGGTTTGGGGGCAGTGCCCCCAAGCTTGGGGTCAAGGGGCAGAGCTCCTTACTTAATAATATTGTAAAGGGTCGAACATCAATTTTATATTAGTCAGAGTATTTTTTCCCTAAATAGGTTATGTCAAAAATACGTGTGTAAAGGGCTTAGGGTTTTGAGATTAATTGTTGTAAGAGGGATTTTCGTAGCTTCCTATGGCGGTATTGAGGTGTAGGTTTTGGATTGTAATTACTAGATAATAATAAATATATTGGAATTGTTGTTTGTGGACGTAGCCTAGGGATTGGGTGAAAAATGTTAAATCTCTGTGTCTTTGTGTTCTCTTCCATGCATTAATATTTGCATTTTTCTACTTAATATTCTAACATTCTACACATACTTTTGATATTCAATATCCAATAAATCCAAAATTTGTTCTGTACTGAGAAGATTCTCCTCCTGATCATGATTTTCATTTGTTTCCACACAAATATGATCTTGTGTAGATGCTTCTTCAATCTCTTCCAAACTTTCTACTTTATTTCAATTGGGGGTCTCCTCAGGTTTTTTCTCCACTTTATAATACTCTTTCATTTTCTGAATAAGGAGCTTCAAATCAAGATCATCTGGCAAAATTCCCAATTCACAAAATATTTTTGTAATTTTCTTATTTGAAGATGTGATGTCTAAGGGTATCTCAAAATAGAAACACATCATCCTTATGAACAAATGGGTTGCAGACTCACCCTCTTCTCTTTCCAAATAAAAAATGCATCCAAAGGAGATAATTTTTCTCCCATAATGCATTCTTGATCTTCTTCCTCTTCATAGCATATGTTTTCTTCTTCATCACTAACATAATCAAGCACAAGGCTTTGTTCAATCTGATTATAAGCCTTCTCTTCTCTGTCTTCATCATCTTTTTCTAATATCTGAAAAGAAGATCCTCAAATCAGGGTCATCTTGTGAGATTCCCAGCTCCAAAAACCTTTTTACAAATTCCTCGTATATAGGCATGATTTTTGACAGTATCTCACAAAGAATGCTCACCATCCTTATCAGCAAGTGTGTAAAAAACTCCCATTTGAATCTCTTCGAGCTGAAAAAGGCATTAAGTGGAGACATGCTAGGATCCTCTTCGATGCTGCAACTTTGGGTCTTTATACCTTTCATAACACATATTGTATTCTTCACTTGCATCATGGAATACATCAAGAAACCATCGCTCAAACTAAATCCATGATGAGATACTCCATGTCGGTAACAATTCATATTCTTATTGTGCATAGTCCTTTAAGGTCCTGACAAACAAATTCATCACCTGATCTTCTGCACAAATCTCATAATCTTCTATAAATATGTAAAATGCATCCAAGTGCTACAGTTTCAATTCATCCCATTCTCCATAGAACTTTGGTACAAGATGTGAAAGTTTTGGGGGTATCTTACTAGGTTTACAATAAAAAAATTGTTGAAATCTAATGGCATGATGCCATCTAGAATAAAAGGTTTTCTCTGAAATGGTTGAGACATTTGAAAAAACTATCTACCATTTCCTTATGATTCTTCTCCCTAAGTAGAGTCACCGACTGAAAACTTTTACTGAATAGATTCGCCACCTCTTTTGAGGAAAATATTGATTTGCTTGTCTTTTGGATTATTCCTTCCAGCAGAGTGCACTTTTGAACAAAATGGTACAACTGTTCTCTGATCTATGAAATCTGAAACTCTGGGTAACTTCACAATACTTATTGTGAGAAACTCTCCCTAGTAGAGTCACCAATTTGTTGGTGCCCAAAAATGATGGTTTGGATTTCCTATGGACTTTCCAATCCAATGTTGAGAAACCCAATTGTTTTTCCCAACTAACAAGTTCAATCAAATGGAGGTTTGAACTTCTGCAATTCAGGCTCTACAAAGCCAAGGCTAGTAGGTATGTAACTTAACCAAATCTATTGATTCAAAGGATTTTTATAGCAGATAACTGAATATAAAACTTGTGGATTCTCTCAAGGTGGAAAATAAACTTGAGAGGAATCAAATTGCAAGTATCTCAATCGATAGTATATTGAATGATGCAAAAACTGAAATGCTTTGATTAATAGCAAATTTTTGACAAAAGGTATATAAAATGAAGTAGATCAAAGGAATAAAATATCACAAACTTTGATCAAATTAACTGAATGACTATATTCCAATTATTGATAAGATCAGTGCCTTGCTCCTAATTGGGCAATGAAGTCAATTCTATATCAATCATGCATACACCTCAGAGACAATTTTAATAACTTGTATATAACAATACCATCATTTCAAGGGCTTCTACATGAATTATAATTGAAACTAGATTATACACCTAGTTCTACTAAATTTAACTATGTCTTTGAGAGAGTAATAGAACATAGGAAAGTTTGTCAACCACACCTTTCAACTAAAGATCAAACTGTATATATATTTCACATTACAAATAACATGAGAATTCAACACAATGAAAAAATCTATCTAAATAGATTTATATGAGAGACTAACTGAAAAGAATTGAAAACTATTACCACAAGTGAGAGAAAAAGAACTTATCTCTTTATTAATGTTGAAAAAATAGTACATCAAAGTTCATGTTGTAGTTGTGATCAAATTCTATCCTATGAAAATATGTATTGTATTTTTGCTTATTGTTTACATTTTACAGCACATATATATATATATATATATATATATA
>MU227221.1:339487-378648 GCA_018584345.1 Thuja plicata
TTTTTTTAGGTGTGGCTTAATTCTACCCCCCCCCCCCCCTCTTAAGCCAAACTAAAAGTGCTTTGGGTTCCTAGTATGACTTTAATACTTTGAAAGAGTTAGTGTTTCATCTAATCTTGTATATTATAGAATCCTATATACCATGCAAGATCAGTTGATTATAGCCACCCAAGCTCTAGTATCTTCATACAAGAACAAGAGATCAACAATGAAAGAACAATGCTATTCTATTTAAGGGGAAATGATATATTACAATAGATTTCATTGAAATTACAAAGGGGAACCTTTGGTTATATAGATCAAGGTGAACATACGATTTGGTGTAGTCCAAGCTCAGAGGATCCAATAAAGGGATGTCCAAACTTGCAACCAACAACAAGAACAACAACGGAAACACATCAACAACACATATCGAACAATTATCAACTTATATTATCTCATAATTCCAATTAAATGCCACATGTTGGGCTGTAAGGCCTTCCTGATTAGGGATAATTACATCAACAAATTCAACAAGATCTCACAGGATCCAACTCTATCTATCTACCATATAGCTAAGTGGAAGAAATAAGATCTAAACTTGTGCTTGCAAGCCACCAAGCAATTTGTAATCTTTGTCTATCCACTTACAAATACCTACAACAAATTACAATCTTTCAGCTTATTAGCTTACTCTACTATCCTCTATCTATCTTCCCTTCATTGTATGTCCCCCTAAACATCAACCTAAACTCTCTTTTATACAACACAGCCACAAGTTGGCTTGTAAACAATAATTAAATGACCCAGTCTGCCATACACTCTACAATGAACATATATTAAATGCACCAATCAATTGCAAATAATAAAAAAAATACATAGGAAAACACATCAACCCAGATTTAGGTCCACACAAGATCCAATGCCACAAATCTGCATGCCTCAGAACTCAGCACGATCCCAATGACCCCCTCAAATCACAGATCCAATCTCAGATGTCCTCCCAATCCATAAACACAAGTGAGAGAACCCCAAAAACCAGTTGGTAAAAAAGCACACCGAGAGCCAGACCACTCAGTGAAAGACACAATCAAGCAGGACTCCACCAAACAGACACCATCGAGTAATATGCTACCGAGACAAACACCACCAAGCTGTACACACTGAGAAATTACCACCAAGAAGTGTACCCTGAGTAGAATATCATCAAAAACAACAACACCAAGCACCACCATTTCTAGTCACTGAGTCCAACAGTGAAGCAATACATCTTCCAACCGAGAATTTCCACCAAAGTGACTAAGCACCTCAAGTCTCCAACCAAGTTAACTACTAAAACAAAAATCAAACCAGAACATATTTTTGGTGATATAGGATTGCCAACTACCCTAGGATGCTCTTGCATCAAACACCCCAGGTGTGAAAAAGATGTTCTTAGAAGCTGTATGAACATCTGTTAGGATTCAACACATAGATCCCAAACTGGTTCTTGATATACATGTCCTCCAAGTCTTGAACTGACACACTCTTGCCTTGATTCTTCTTCTGATTCCCTTCACCACTAGCACTTGTTGATTTATCTTCATATCTCTACACACTCATACCTGCACCATCCACAACAACCACTTCATATCTTCTACCAATGCTCAAGTTCCTATTATCGAGCTTTGTATCCTTTAAAGGAATCAAAATAGACTTCTGCCAATCCTTCAGTATAGTAAAGGAATTTCTTTTATAGTCATGAATAGCCTCTCTCTCATACTGCCAAGGTCTATCAAGTAAAACATGGCAAGAACTCATCTCCACAATGTCACATAATACTTCATCTCTATAAGAACCAATGTAACAAATTGTCATGCACTGCTCTTTCACCTCTACTACATGACTAACTTATCCTATAAGGACAAGGATGCCTCAACCTTTTCAAACCAAGTTTCTGAACCATCTCCTTAGCAACTAGGTTATCAGTGCTTCCTCCATCAACAATCACCTTATAGAATTTACCACTAGACTTGCACATAGTCCTAAACAAGTTCTTCCTCTGACGTGAATCAACGTGATTTGAGGGCAGAAAAGTTCTCCTAAGCAAAATATTCACACCTTCGACTTAAGGTTCATTCTTAGCAACCTCATTCACCACAACATTTCGGTAACTACTAACCTTCTTATCTGCATGGGGACATTCAAATGACCGATGTCCTTCCTCTCCATAGTTGTAACAAGTACCCCTGAATACACCTATAATTGTCTTTCTCCTCATTTCAACAGGTTTTGGTTCATCCTCAAATTTTGGTCTATCCTTGAGTGCTAAAATGTTGACACACTTCTATGAGTCATTATATCCAATATTTCTCAAGAATGAGGTCTCAAATGGCGACTCATAGCTCTCTATTCATGGAGTGCAAGGGTTTATAATGGAGGCCCTCAATTTAGACCTAGTTTGTGCCCATGCAAGTACACCATAAAATGAGAGATTCAAAGAGGAAAAGAAAGAGTGCTAGTCTCCATGATCATAAAATATGCATGCAAATGAAAAGGAAAGCTATTCTATATGATAACAATGCATGAAAGAAAACTAATCTATGAAAAGAAATATGCATGCAAGATTATTCTATGAAATGAAATATGAATCTAATCTAACATGCAATTGCAATAGTAATCTAAATGGGTTGTCATGGATGCATGAGAGAAGAAGAAAAGAAAAGAGAATTTGCAATGCTCAAGCTCAAGTGCTCAAACTCTCCTCCAAAATCGCTTTCCAAACCTGCAGCACAACCATAACATAAAATCTGGATCTCTAAATGAGAAGGAGAGGGCTCCTTATAAAGGAAAGTGTGGAGAGGAATGCATCCTCAAGAGCAATGTGGGATAAATCCCTAAAAAGGCAAGTAAGAGGGAAAATCCCACCACTTAGGAATATGTGTAGAGAAAAGGAATTTTTATTTATTTTTATTTTATTTATTTCTTTTTTTTCATCAAAAAGAGAGCTTTAAGTGAGGATTTTATTTTATTAAAAGAGGGATTTTCTTTTAATTAAATAAGATTATTTTATTTAATTAAAAGAGAGATTTTAATTAAATAAGATAAGATAATTTAATTAAAAGAGAGATTTTAATTAAATAAGATAAATTATTTAATTAAAAGAGAGGTTTTCTTTTTATTAAATAAGATTATTTTATTTAATTAAAAGGGATGTTTTCTTTTAATTAAATAAGATAATTGATGAAATGATTAAACCTTAGGAAATATTGAAATAATTGAGTTAATTACGATTTGATCAAGGAAATTGATTTGAATTGAAAATGTTGCAAAGCATTGTTTTAGGAATTTGATAAATTGATTTTGTCATTTGATAAATTGAAGAATGAGGGCCCATAGTCTAGGCAACCATTTTAGGGTTCATGCAATCCTTTACTGACTACTCTTGCTTCTCCTTCCCTCGAGAATTACCATAATGTCTTCCCTTCAACTTATCTTCTACCTTCAATGCATACTGATAAGCATTTTCTACCGAGTCAATCTTCAACATACCAATCTCATCTTGGATATTTAATTTCAAACCATTAACATACCTCGCCACCTTTTATTTAGAAAGTTCTCTATGTCCAGACTAAATAGTTAGCTTGTAGAACTCCTCGGTATAATCTTCCACAGTCATCTCCTTCTGTTTCAAATTATGGAACCTCTTAAACAATTCAAATTCGTAGTCAGCAGGAATGAACTTAGATTTTAGCTTTGTCACCATCAACCTCCTCCGATTGATCTTCATCTCACCTTCTTCTTCTCTATCCCTCTACAAATCTTTCCACCATAAATAAACATGCCCTTTCAACTTAGTCTATGCCTACCTCACTCTAAGAAGATATTTAATGTCTTCTAGCTCAAAGTAATCTTCTAACTCACCAATCCAATCAATCAGATCCTCAGGTCTCAATGTACCTAATAAATTGGAAACCTCCATTCGGTATTTTGTACTCAACTAAGCTCCAGATCTCTGCAACTGATCATAACTGTCTCCTCCAGATCTCTCTATCTGATTGGCTCTATCAGCTCCACTAGATCCAGCAACTTCAAAGTCTTCAGCAGCTTCTTCATAACCATCATCCATTATCGGACCTCTATGCAATCCAACATTTATGATACCTTCTATGATTTCATTTTTCATTTTCATCATCTCAGATCTAAATCTTTTTGTTATCCTTGCTTCCACCTCCTCAGAAAGATCTGCAATCACCCTAGGGTCCAATCTTCTCAGAGGTATCTCTTGAGATCTTCAAAAACCCTAAGCTCCATAAGAAATGAACCAGATCTGATACCACTTGGTGCAGTCCAAGCTCGGAGAATCTAATAAAGGACTATCCAAACTTGTATCCAACAATAATAACAAGAACGGAAACACATCAACAACACAAATCCAACAATTATCAACTTATATTATCTCATAATTCCAATTACATGCAACATATTGGCTTGTAAGGCCTCTCGGTTAGGGTCAATTACATCAAAAAATTCAACAAGATCTCATAGGATCCAACTCTATCCATATACCCTATAGCTAAGTGGAAGAAACCAGATATGAACTTGTGCTCGTAAGCCACCAAGCAATCTTCAATCTCTATCTATCCACTATAACCATCTGCATCAACTTACAATCTTTCAGCTTATTATCTTACTCTACTATCCTCTATATATCTTCTCTTCATTTTCCATCCCCCTAAACATCAACCTAGACTCTCTTTTATACAACACATCCATAATTTGGCTTGTAAACAATAATTAAATGACCTAGTCAGCCATACACTCTACAATGAACAAATATTAAATTTATCAGTCGATTGGAAATAATAACAAAATACATAGGAAAATACATCAACCCAGATTTAGGTCCACACAAGATCTAATGCCATAAATTTGCACACCTCGGAACTTAGCATGATCCCAACAACCCCCTCAAATCATGGATGCAATCTCCAATGTTCGCCCAATCCATAAACACAAGTCAGAGAACCCCAACAACTAGTTGGTAAACAAGCACACCGAGAGCCAAACCACTCAGTGAAAGACACAACCGAGCAGGATTCCACCAAACAGACACCACCCAGTAATATGCTACCAAGAAAGAAACCATAGAGTTGCACACACTGAGCAATTACCATCGAGCAGTGTACCCTGAGTAGAATATCACCAAAAATAGCAACACTGAGCGCCACCGAGTCCAGTCACAAAGTCCAATAGTGAAGGAAAACATCTTCCAACTGAGAAATACCACCAAAGTGACCGAGAACCTCAGGTCTCTAGCCAAGTTAACTACTAAAACAAAAATCAAACTAGAACATGTTTTTGGTGACACGGGATTGCCAACTACCCTAGGATGCTCCTGCATCACGATTGCATAATATAATTACATGTGTCTTAATATTTTGACTTGAGATGACTAACATGATAAATTTTATATGACCTAGGAAAGAAGAAGTAATTATGATAGGATAAGATCACACAACACCTAGGAATTCTACAAATATTACTTGGTCCCATGCATACCATAAGTAAACTTAAATAACATGCATCAAAATGATCTAGATGATGAACTAGCTAGGTGAAAAACTCATTTCATACCAACAAATATTATACTAGTGATAGAAGAAGGATTAAGAACTTTACAAAAGTAGATTAGAACAATCCAAGTGGAGTTAAGAAGAGGGCTTGAACCAAGAAGGAGAGATGAATGTGAAGATGAAGATGATTTAGCTCATGATGATGGAAAAATTAATGAAGAAAATGAAGAAAAAGAAACTAATCAAGCCAAAATATTACACGTCATATAAAAAATTAGAAAAAAAGGACAAGATAGACATCTTGACATATTTAGGTAGTTTTGATTCCAAATAATTGATTTCTTAGATAAATGATATGGAATAATATCTTGGATATGAAGAAATAGATGATCTTGAGAGGGTAAGATTTTTTAAGACCAAAATCAAAGTTCATACTAGTATTTGGTGGAAAGAGGTATGATAGAAGAGAAATGTAAGCTGAAAAGAGAAGATCTCCAAATGATAGAGAATTGTGGATACGCTGAAGAGATAGTATATTTCTAGGGATTATGAGTTGAAATTTTCCAAATAAAGTACAAATTTTAAGAAAAAAAATGGGACAATTAAAGGATGCACTAAATTTTACAAAGTTATCATCAAAGTAGGTCACATACAGAAAAATAAAGAAAACATAGCTAGGAATGTCAATAGATTGAAACTTGGTATTAAAGAAGATTTAATATTGGTAAGATCAACTAAAATTGAAGACACATATTAGTTTATGCTAAAGGAAGAAGAAAACTTGAGCTAAAGATTTAAGATTAAGAAATTAAGACGAGATCATGAAGGAAGAACTATTAGAAGACATTATAGAGGTCATGAACAATAGTGTAAACCCAAAAAATTGAATATGCAAGAATTTTTATAAATAAAAAAGGGTGAAAATGCATAAAAACCTCAAGGATAATATGGTGGATACAAAATAGGAAGGTGAAGATTTGAAATAGATGATGGAAGAGAGGGATTTAGAGAAAGTTATTTTAGATGTGATGAAGAAGGGAATAGAGTGTATGAATACAAATAAAATTGAGGAACAATAGAAGGCCAAATGGTAAACTAGAACTACCCATGTAAATGAGGAGACTACATCCAAACATTTGAAAGAAGCTAAAAGAGGAAAAAACCTTTCCACTAGAAGATTCTTTTTGAAGAAAGTAAGAAAGAAAGAAATAGACCAAAGACATATTTTCTTTATGAAAAACTCTAAATCAAGGGATAAATGTTCTAATGTGATAATTGATAGTGGATGTATGGATAATTTAGTTTCTTAATACATGGTTTGAAATTTGTATTTAAAAATATTAGAGAATTCAAATCCATATAGGATTTCTTAGTTGCAAAAGAGCACAAGGCTTTAGTTAATGAGAAATGTTTGGTATGGTTTAAGATTGGTGATTATCATAAATTTTGATATTAGATTATGTCAATGGATTGATCCAACTTATTGAGAAGAAAATACAACTATGATAGATGCGCAATTCATGATGTTTATGCTGGTAGCTAATCTTTGAAAAAAGATGGAGACATAAATTGAAATCAATGAGAGAAGTAAAACAAAAATTATGTAGCAATGCTAGAATATGTTCAATATATGGAAGAAACATTTTGGATGGAATGAAGAAAAAAAATACACATGCTTTTTAATAATTCCTAAATTCAATCAAGAATAAGGAGAATAGGCACTCACAGAATTTCATTTTTTTGGATGAATTCCAAATGTAGTTTTTGAAAATGTACTTGAAACTTACCACTAGTAAGAAGCTAATGATCATAATTTGTCATTAGTATACAAGGAAACAATTTTTGGACTATCGATTTAACATGATCACCAAGTGACGGCATTCAGACAATCACAGAGGTCACCGAAACAAAAAAGTGCAATGCTCACCAAAATAGACAAGTGCAATGGTCACCGAAAATATCTTAACATGGTGAACAATGATATCAGTGAATATAGATAGCACTATCACCGACAAACAATTTACAGAGTAAACCAAGAGCACAAACTGTAGAGCATACCGAGCACCAGTCTACGGAGAGACAATTTTATTTCTAAGAAAAGTGGATCTGAGACTACACGTCAGCTAAAGCACTTTAGTTTTAAATTATCTTTATTCTTAGCTATAAAACCATTTCTTGAGGATCAAGTAAAGCATATGTAATAGTTTTAATCAGTCTAACTGATTGTAAACATGTAAACTAGGAGATCAAGGTCAAGTTGTAAACCTTTGATCATAGAGTTTTTATTGTAAAGCATGAAACCTAATTAGGTTAATACATTGTATATATAAATGTATAATCAATCGAGAATATGATGATTATAGCTGCACAAGGACATATTTGGATCAGATAGAGACTTTCATGCAGAAGGACACATAAGAAAGAATTCAGTTATGAAGAACTAAGACTCAAGGCTATTGAGCATAACAGAGGTATTATCCATCACTATAGGTGATACATACATTATGTGAACTTAAAGGATCTATAATCAGCAATTCAAGATTGCATACAATCAGGTCATAAGTATTTTTGACTAATCTCTAACAATTTTAGCAAATAGAAGAAATCCTTTAAGAAGGTGGACTTAACAGTCTTATTACAAATCTCTTAACCAAGTGCACACTTAACACTATTGTTAAAATATCTTAACCGAGTAGACCTAAAGAGTCTAAAATGTTACTCCTAATAGGGTAAGATCATTATAAGTGATCACACTTGTACCCTTAACTGACACCTTCCATTCTGTAGATAGTGAAGCTTTGTGGGTTTCATCCCCACCACATTTTTTACCTTCTAACAGGGGTTTTCTGTGTAACTAGTCCTTGTGTCATGTGTAACTAAGTTTCATGAATTTTTACATGCAATTACATTTATGTTATGATATTATATGAATAAGGTAGAAAATAAATATGGTTGGTAATGCAAGTAAACATTACTTAAGGATAATTGATAAAAAAAATTAAGGGTACTGATTCACCCCTCCCCTCTCAGTACACACCATTCCATTATTCCAACAATTGGTATCAGAGCTACATCTCTTATTTGGAAAATTTTAAATCACTTGAGTGAAAATATCATACAATGGAAAGGTATAAGCTTGATAAGAATATTGAGAATCAGAAGTTGCAGATACAGATCTTCTATGAGAAATACAAAGAAGAAAGAATCAAGATGAGAGAATTATTGGATGAGAGAAAATCCATGGCATCTCACTTCAATGAAACTGACTATCATGAAGAAGAGATACCTGATTTGTTTGAGTGATCAAGATCTACGTCTAGCAATACATCTTACACATCTAAAGGAAGCATTACAAGTATTAATGAAATCAATCAACATCTTACAGAACAAGTAAAGGTATTGCAAATCAGTCAAGAGACATAGATGGTAAGAATGATTGATGTTATGAATAATGCTAGACAAGCTGAACAAGAAAGAAAATTAGTTATTGATGACAGGAGGAAGATTACTGAAAAGCTACAAGAGAAAGAAACTAAAATACAGAGACTTACTAAACATCATCATGAGATCACTAATAAAATAGTTTTTATGAGTCATGAGGCCAACCGGGTGAACATAGAACTCAATGGGAAATTGGAAGATATTGGTGAACTAAGAGAAGAAAATGATAAATTGAAGCATGAAGTAAATATTCAGCAACAACATAATGATATGATCAAGAAAGCTAAAGAAAGTGCAAAAAGAATGGATGATTTATAAATGGACAAAGGAGACTCAACAATAATACCAGTCTAGGGTATACCAAGCATGGAGAATCATCAAACTGAGCAAAAAGATATCTACACAAATCCAAGAGTAAAGAAGTAGTCATGCAATCACTGTGGAAAACCAGGCCACACATCAAATGTTTTCAGGAGAAAAGAAAAAGGTATTCCTAAATCCACTTCTACATTCATAGGTAAATGTTATTACTGTAACAAGCATGGACATAAAGAACATGAATGCAGATCTAAAGTGAATAAACCAAAGACGGAATCCTACATGGAAAAATATTGTTCTACTTGCAAAATGCATGGCCCACATCTTATGAATGCAAGAAAAAGAAAAAACAAGTATGGAAGCCTAAAGAGCAAGAAAATGCTTATAAACTAAGAAGAGTCGGTAACTCATATGTTTGGATTACAACACATGGGTAAATTGCACAACCTGTGGTAGATATGGACACATTGCTATAAAATGCATGAGGAAATGGATATGAATATCAAGGAACTAGAATAACAATATAATGTCATGCTTACACTGTCATAAGGTTGGTCACCTAAGCAAGGAATATAGAGACCGAGTGACAGAGTCAAGCACTTTTTCTAATGGGAATACTATTGAAGATATCAGGAGAATGAGAAATCAAATGTGGAGGAAAGCTTCAAGAAAAGATGATGCTGGACCAAGCACCATAGTAAGTGACACCTCATCCAATGGATCTGGTGATATCACCACCCCCACCTAATCAAAACAAGTAAGCATGGAACTACACTCTACAAAGCTATATTTTACATTAGTTCCAATATTCATTTATAATATGCCAAATTAGCATGAATGGAGATGCACTATGGTATTACTTGTTATGATGTTTTGAATCCAATCTCATTGGTCAATACATACTGAGCATCATTTGTATACATATGAAAAACAACCAAGTTGTCAATATAAACCAAGCATCGTCGATAAACATGTAAAAGACAATCAAGTCTTCGCTACATACTGAGCACCATCAGTGAACATGTGAAAAGTACAACTAAGTTGTCACTTACCCCGAGTGTTGTATACTCACTGAGGATGAAGTCTTTGGTATGATACCCGAGCGTCTTTGTTACCAAGTGGTAGCTAAAGCATTAAATGCACCACTTAGGTTATTTTCTATAAATAGGGAAACAAAGACTGTGAGGACTTATCAAAAAAGAAAGCCTCAAACTGGACCATCAACACTGACACAAACAAGAAAATATATAAGAGGAAAAGAGGATAAGGATGACACTGAACAGGATGAGAGAGAACAAGGACTCCAAATTGAAAAGCTCAAAGTTCCTAAAATAGTTGATGAAGTTTCAGAGTCAATCATCAACACCAGGAGCATATCACATTGAAAGATTAGACAAGGCTAACTTTGTCTCCTGGAGATCAAAATAAGATAGAATCCATAATTAAGGCAATGATAACATACAAGTGTGTACCAATATAATTCAACAAAAATATGCCACAAGAACTTAATGACAAAATATCAGCAAGATGGACATATGCCTTGCATATAGAGAAACAGATAAGGGAAAGATCCCTAGTTACACTCATTCCACCTGAGCCAACAATTTAATAAATTGATTCAACAATGAAGGAGAATGCAAAGAAATTTTCATCAAAGATGGGAGCATACAAAGTACTAGAGGCCAGATTAGAAGATGTTGACAAAGAAAGCAATGAGATTTGGAATGAAATCTTCAATCCCCCCAAGCAGGTACTATCTCTTACCGAGACACCTCAGTATGAAGAGAAGGAGGCCACACCAAGCCAAGAGTATATCTTCATCAATGACACCGAGGATGTCAATCCATTTGATTGGACAACAAAGTTGAGTAAGGCCATCAATGATGTACCTCAGATATTACAATCATTAGGGAATACACCATACATCACTATCAAAGATATAACTAATATTGATTCTGATGATGATCCCAAGAATAATGAAAATGTAAATGATGCCACCAAGCAAGAAAAGGAAAAGGGTACAACAGATGTTGCACAGATAAATGTACCAGGTCACATTCCTTTATTGATACAAGCTATCAATATAATTACTGAAGAAAAGGAAAAGATACCTGAGCCTGATGCTAACATACCAGAGGATAAAGGTGATGACCATGGGGAGAAAAAGGCTACAAATGAGGAGAAGAAAGATGCAAGTGGAGATGAGAAACCAAGTGATGCCACTAACAAGAAAACCAAAGAAGACAAGGTTGTAGATAAATACAAGGTTGATGTAGAGATTTCTACAACCGACTGATAGGTTCATACCAAGTAGCATACAAAAGGAAAAAAATCTCCCACACATTCACTGAAATCAAGAGATCAAGAGAAGGCTCTTGCCATAATTATGCATTCCCCTACTTTCAGTACTATTTCAAATAATAAGAAGAAAAGTAAAGAACCAGTCACACTTGAAGAAATCATTGACATACTTAACTGTGATCCAAGAACACTGGATCTCGAGTCACTGACCAAATATGGAGAACTTTGCAAGAGAAAGGCAATATAGGAAAAGCTCAAGAAGAAGCACAAAAACTCCCAAATCCTAAATAATACAAAGGAAATATTATTACAGATAGTACTTTACACTCAAATTGATCAAAATGCACCAATACTTGATCAATTAGTAGTTCTCACCAAGGCCATTACATCACAGAATGTGGAAGCTAGTAAGGTGATTGAAGAACATGCGGAAGAAAAGTGGCTATAAAAGCTCATAGAGGAAATCAGCCAAGAAGTGGCAAAAAAAAAGGTAAACATATATGAGCTAGTTACTACATTGGAACCAATACTATCAGAAGTTGTCAACTTAGTTCAAAAGTTGTGCACGCTAGAGAATTTCACTACCGAGTGTAGTGAAAAGATAGCTAAAATAGATGAAGATCTTAAAGCTAGTGCACAAAGTCTCACAACCGAGGAGAATGCATTCAAATTGAATTATGAGATGATTGTAGATTCCAAAATGTTGAGACTTGAGCTACAAAAGGCTGAAAGAAAAATTAGATATGAGGTAACCAAGCTTCAAGCTATGTTACTCCCGAATCTCACATTATTGTTGAAACACATGACTTTGACAAAAGCATTAATTGCCACTCCGAAAATGTTAGTTACCGCGAGTATATATGACATGCACGCTAGAATAAATTTGGCACACATGGTCCTCAAGAACCTCAAAGATCAATGGGAGAAGCATATGGAAGATATTCAAAAATCCTATGCACACATATTTTACAAGATGTAAGTATTACACCTTTGTCCTTATTTTCAAAAAAGGGGGAAATATATGTATAAGGGGGAAAATATATGTAAAAGGGGGAAAATGTATATACCTTACAAAGAAGGATAAAATGTCAATAACCAAAGAGGGAAATATACAAAGGAGGAAACATGTACATACACTATACCAAGGCATGCACATAGGGGGAGTCATTGACAAGGTAAACACTTGGTGTATATACTGAACACATCAGTTAAAAGCACATATCATTTTTTGATACTAATTCCAAAGGGGGAGATTGATGATCATAATTTGTCATTAGTATACAAGGAAACATTTTTTGGACTATCGGTAACATGATCACTGAGTGATAGCATTCAGACAAGTGCAGAGATCACCAAAAAAAACAAGTGCAATGGTCACAGAAACAGACAAGTGCAATGGTCACCAAAAATATCTTAACATGGTGAACACCGATATTAGTGAACACCGATAGCACTATCACTAACAGATAGTTTATAGAGTGAACCAAGAGAAAAGACTACAGAGCATACTGAGCACCAATCTACCGAGAGACAGTTTTATTTCTGAGAAAAGTGGATCTCAGACTACACATCTGCCAAAGCACTTTAGTTCTAAATTAGATTTATGCTTATCTATAAAACCATTTCTTGAAGATTAAGTAAATCATATGTAATATTTTTAATCAATTTAACTGATTGTAAACATGCAAACTAGGAGATCAAGGTCAAGTTGTAAACCTTTGATCATAAAGTCTTTATTGTAAAGTGTAAAACCTAATTAGGTCAATACATTGTATATAAAGATGTATAATCAATCAATAATATGATAATTGTAGCTACACAAGGACATCTATGGATCAGACAGAGAGTTTCATGCAGAAGGACATAGAAGAAATAATTTAGTTATGAAGAACTAAGATTCAAGGCTACTGATAATAACAGAGGTATTATCCATCACTATGGGTGATACATACATTATGTGAGCTTAAAGTATCTATAATCATAAATTCAATATTGCATACAATTAGGTCATAAGTATTTTTGACTACTCTCTAATAATTGTAGCAAATAGAAGAAATCTTTTAAGAAGGTGGTCTTAACAGTCTTATTGTAAATCTCTTAACCAAGTGCACACTTAACAGTGTTGTTAAAATATCTTAACCGAGTAGACCCAACAAGTCTAAAATATTACTCCTAACAGGGTAATATCATCAAAAGTGACCACATTTGTAGCCTTAACTGGCACCTTCCATTCTGCAGATAGTGAAGCTTTGTGGGTTTCATCCCCACCATAGTTTTTAC
Source organism: Thuja plicata (assembly GCA_018584345.1). Classification (NCBI taxonomy): domain Eukaryota; kingdom Viridiplantae; phylum Streptophyta; class Pinopsida; order Cupressales; family Cupressaceae; genus Thuja; species Thuja plicata. The sequence continues at coordinate 353,362 of MU227221.1, forward strand.
CTTCTAACAGGGGTTTTCTGCATTACCAATTCTTGTGTCGTGTGTAACTAAGTTTCATGAATGTTTCTATGAATGTTTAAATGCAATTACATTTATGTTATGATATTACATGCATAAGGTAGAAAATAAATATGGTTGGTAATGCAAGTAAAGATTACTTAACGATAATTGATATAAAAAAATTAAGGGTATTGATTCACCCCTCCCCTCTCAGTAAACACCATTCCATTATTCTAATAGAAGAATGTAAGTCATAAGATGGATATTATACAAGGAGCTATTTTTTTCTACAAGGGTAGAAAATATAATAAATTCTACAAAAAATGAAGAGTTGAATAGAAAAGTTCATGAATTTTTTACTAAGGATTTAATAAGATACAGTTTGAGTTTGTATGTGGTGCCTACAATACTAGTGCCCAAGAAGGATATGAAATGAAGGATGTGTACCAATTTAGGGTGCATCAAAAATATCAAAATTGAATATAGATTTCCTTTGGGATAAGGATTGGAAATATCATAGATTGCATGAATAGAGAAAAATAATTCATAAAGATATATTTAAAGAGTGAGTATGAATAGATCTAGATATGAGAAGGATATGAATGAAAAGTAGTATTCAAGAAAAAAGAAGGATTATATGAGAGGTTGGTAATTCTATCCAAACTATGCCAAGAAAATGAGGCCCATGTTACCTAATTTATCTTTCATATCAATCAAGTAGAGCTAGAACAACATTTGATTCTAAAGTTGAAAGGTACATGCGTAATCCTGCGAAGTATTCTTTACTAGAAAAGAAATGGTATTAAGTGAACAACAGATTCATGTAAGCATTTACAAGAAAGAATAATCATACAACTATGAATATTCAAATTTTTTTCTTTATTCATGGTTTCAAAAGTATAGTGTCCCACACAATCCGTGGGGATAACTGGTGTAATGCACTATAAAACAAAACTATACATTGGAGAACGCAAAACATAAGAAAGAAAAGGGATATTGCATTGACTGAATGATGAACCACATAATTGAATGTTGCATCTTTAGCTCCTTTTATCCAAAATTTTCCTTGCTACTCAAAAATACCTACAAGGAGGTGGGAGAAATTGTGTTAGAGATCAGGATGTGTGATCTTTACCTATAAAACATCAACAAATGCATAGTTTCTTTCATAAAATATCAAATCAGTCATGTAGTCATCAAATGAATCAGATGTAAAAGCATATAACCATTGTGAGTATCCATCAAAATCTAAAACTTGATTATTTTATCTGACATTTTTTTTCACTATGTAGGTACGGGTTATTTTTATTATTGATTACTTCAATAAATATCATAAGATGATAGTTAAATGGGCTCCCGCAAGGGTTGAGCCCAACATATTTCCCTCTTACATTTTTTATAGATATAGGAATATTGATTCTTCATACACATTATAGTTTTATCAGACAGGCATTCATCATATATAACAGTGGATAGAAGGGTTTACTATCAGAAACAACAAAACATTTGCTCAATGGAACTCTAGTAGATATGAAAATGTAGTGCCTAAGGTAGAAATACATTGATATTATTAGTTAAAACAATTATATATTGAAGGCACAAAGAGAAAAGGTATCACATATATGGAAATAGAGAAAACAAGGCCACTAGAACATAGAGGACAAAGTATCACTATCATATACAATTTCCAAAACATTATTCAATAGATGTTAAAAAACAGTGATTCGGGAACCAGTATAGTGATGAGACACAATTAAAAAATTAATGAATCTAAAGGAGAAAAATGTGAATTATAATATCAACACACAAAAAATCAAGACAGTGGTGGTCTCCCTTCAAAAATAATGACATTGAGATGCTTATATATAGATATGCATGAGAGAAACTCAAAATAAATAGTCCAAACATAGTGATTATAGGGAGGACAGTGATAAGAAGAATATCAACACAGAGAGAACTAGTCTCTAGTAGCATTTAGGTATAGAGGCATCATTTTTTATAAAAGGAAAATTATAATAATAGTGTAAGGTAAGTTTATAAGGAAAAAGCTAAAACAATGTTGTTGTTATGAGGAGCATGACACTCATATCTAATAGTTTGAGCACATACAAAGATAACCATATATTAAGAGAAATTTAATTGAATTTGTGCAACAATAAAATAGTGACAAGTGGAACATGGTGATCAAAAGTACAATGATTTTCATGAAATAATCTTAAAACAATCATTGCATGAGTATCAATGATAAAATGATGATTGTTGAGACAAGGAAGATTCCAAGAAGTGGCAGGGGTGTCTAGGGGCAGTCATGAAATTACAAGGACCACTCTTATGTGGTAACTCTTCCAAAGAGACAATAAATGAATTAGTAGATGCAATAATAATGATGCAATACCGTTTCAGATCCACCTAGATCCACATTTTCCATAGGTAAGAGATGTAAGAATAGTGCTATAGAAGATTAAAATTATAATGGTAAGGGTTGGGACTGTAACACATTTATTAAATAGATAATATTCTCATATGTCAAATCACCTATTTTAAGCAATGAGAAATCACAAAATGAAACCATCTTGTTTTGTGTTGAAACCCTCAAGTTCTTGTCAAGACGAAATACACAAGCTCAAGTGTTAAAAGCAGCCCAAGGAAAATAAATGACATTCATTTGAAGCATAAATACATGGAGTATCAAAACCACAACCTTCAAAATGAGTGTAAATCTTCATCTCATAGCATTAAGCGAGATAGAAAATGTCATAAATAAGTAAGTCCAGATATATGTAAGCCATGGTTATAGAGATAGGTGTGAACCCACAAATAATTCAAGAATAGAGAACTCAAACTATTAAATTCACAGAGAGAATAGAGATTTATTCATTATTTGTTTGCAAAAAGGGATGACTCGAGGCATCTTCAACTTCTACTTGCAGAGATAATGGAAAACTTACCTATAGAAGTGAAATGGACCTACACAAAATAATCTTTAGAAACTCTTGAATACAAAGAAACCCTCCTAAAGATGCATGGCAACAGAGAACCAATACAAAATATGAATGCAAATGAAGTGTGTATGTTTTTCTTTAGGGTTTTCTTTTCCCTAAACATGCTTGAGCAGAAAGGTTTTTTCCCTTTGTTTTTATTTTATTTTGCATCTCAATAATACCCCCGCGGGTTTTCATATGCTTACATATTTTTGTAAAGTGATGTGTTTATATAACTTTATTAAAATTTATGTATTATACTTTTGAAATAAGAGACAAATGCAAAAATAAAAACATTATTACAGTGAGGGTAAATAAATTACTTTACTATGTGTTTTTTTTTTACATTTTGTTTTATTTATGAGTCAAAGACGGAGTGTAATTGGATATTAAAGGAGTTGAGTAACATATGGAGGACAAATGGGGAATCTGGGTAAGTTTATAGTAGTTTGACTTGAGTTAATACTCTGCATAGATTGCACGTCAAGTAAGGAGGGTTTTAAGGCCATAAATAGAAAGTTGACTTCAAGTTTGATCCCTTTTGGGGGGGCTTTTCCCCTTTGTATGACCTATAGATTGGATATCAGATCTAGATATTAGATATTGACATATCTATGATGATTTTGAGAGGGTTGCAAGATACCTAAATGATTTCAGGAAATCAATTCAAGATGAGATTAGTTTGGCTAAATTATAAAGTGCAGAGGAAGCTTATCAATATGCTCTAAAAGATGAGGAAAAATTGAACAAAAGATATGAACAAAGACAAAGAGGAAGAGATGGAAAATACCAAAGGGGAAGATATTTTCAAGGAGGAAGATCTTATTCATATCAGATTAAAGGCAAGATAGAATTTGGGGAATAGAACTCATACCGAAAGGATGACATATTTTTTTAGAGAGGAGGTGGATTTAGTATCTACAATAGAGATGAAAAGAGAGTGTTTAGAGGAACTTGTTTCAAATGTGGGGGAGAAGGATACTGAGATTTTGAATTTACTCAAGGAAACTCAAATAAGAGGACCACAAATAGTGTCCAAAATACTTTTTAGAAGAATAATCTAGTGAACCTTTGAACCAAACCAAAGATGGAGAAGCCCTAATGGTTAGGAGAGCCCTATTTCATGAATAAATGGATCAAGAATCATTTTTGAGGAGAATTTTGTTCAAAAAAAGATGCAAAGTTGAAGGAAAATATTGCAAACTAATCATCAATAATGGTAGTTCAGATAACTTGGCCTCCAAGGAGCTAGTGAACAAGTTCAAGTTACAAAGATTCAAACATTTGAAACCTTATCAAATTGCATAAATCGAGGATGATCACAACATACTGGTAAGTGAAGATTGCCTAGTAGACATGAAGATGGGTTCTTATCATGATGAAGTTCTCTGTGATATTATGCCTATGGATGTTTGCCATATCTTCTTAGGTAGACCAGGATAGTATAATAGACAATATTTTCATGATGGAAGAAAGAATATGTATACTATTGTTGCAAATGGGATGAAACAAGTATTCTTTCCTTTGATAGACACTCCTAAGAAAGAGAATTGCACCAGTGTTAGAATTTTTTTGGTTGAAGGAAGGAAATTCTTGGATGGTTTGAAAAGTGATAGTATGTGTTATGCATTAAATCCTAAGAATTTTGGTTTAGATTTGGTAGAGGAACATCCTGAAGAAATAAGGGAATTTCTGACTAAGTATGAAGACATAATCTTAGATAATGTGCCTGATGGATTACCACCTATGAGAATTATTAGTCATTGCATGGATCTAATTCATGGAGATAGTTTTCCTAATAAAGAAGAACATTGGATGACACCTAAAAAGAATGAGGAATTGAATAGACAAGTACAATAATTTTTAAGGAAGTGTTTGATCAGATAAAACTTGAGTCCTTGTGAAGTGGTAGCTATGTTAGCACCAAATAAGAATGGAGAATGGAGAATGTGTACTGATTCAAGATAAATTAATAATATTATAGTGAAGCATAGGTTTCCTTTGCCTAGGATGGATGATATAATTGATTGCTTGAGTGGAGAGAAATATTTTACAAAGATTTATCTAAAGAGTGGTTATAATCATATCAAACTTAGAGAGGGTGATGAGTGGAAGACAACTTAAAGACAAATTAAGGATTGTATGAGTGGTTGGTGATACCTTTTGGATTGACTAATGCACAAAGTACTTTCATGAGGTTGATGAATGAAGTATTGAATAAATTCTTGGGTAAGTTTGTGATTGTTTAACTTGATGACATTCTAATTTTTAGTAAGAGTAAAGAGGATCATTTGTTTCACCTAAGACAAGTATTGCAGAGATTAAGAGAAGAAAATTTGTTGATAAACATGAAGAAGTGTTCTTTCATGAAGGAAGAGATAGTGTACTTGTATTTTGTGGTCTTAGTAGAAGGATTGAAGATGGATCCTAAGAAGGTTAGAGAAATTAGTGAATGGCCTACACCTAATAGTTTTGGCAAGGTAAGATCATTTCATGGATTGGCTAGTTTCTACCATAAGTTTATTAGGAATTTTAGTTTGGTTTGTAATCCTATGAATAATACAATGAGAGGAGATAGGAAGGTATTCAAATGGACAGATGGAGCATAAAGGAGTTTTGAGTTGTTGAAACAAAAGGTGATTAAACAAATTGTATTGGATTTACTTGATTTTAGTAAGGTCTTTCTATTGGATTGTGTTGCAAGTGGGAATGCAATTGGAGCAGTATTAACTCAAGAAGGTAGACCGATTTCTTATTTCAGTGAAAATTTGAATGATTCCAAAAGAAGGTATTTAATTTATGATCAGGAATTTTATGCTATTTTTCAAGCTTTGAAGAAGTGGAGACATTACTTGTTTCATAAGGAATTTTTGTTGTATACTGATCATCATGCATTATAATATTTGAACATTCAAAGTAAGTTGAACCAGAGACATATGATATGGGTTGAATTCTTACAAAGTTATACATTTGTGTTGAAGCATAGGAGTGGTAAGTCAAATAAGGTTGTTGATTTTTTTAGTAGAATAATAAATTTACTGACAAAGATGAGAGTTGAAGTGTTAATATTTGATGAATTGAAGACCTTATATGAGGGTGACCTTGATTTTGAAAAACCTTGGAAATCTTGCAAAGAACCTTTTATAGAAGAACAAAGAAAGTGGTTGGATTATTTTATTCAAGAAGCTATGTTATTCAGAGGAATTTTGTTGTGTATACCTAGAAGTTTGATGAGGGATATTTTATTAAGGAAAAACATTATGGAGGAATAGATAGAGACTTTAGTATTGATAAGACAGTTACTTTGGTAAGTGATAAATATTTTTGGCCTCAAATTCATAAGGATGTAAGGAAATTTGTTCAAAATTGTAAAATTTGTCAAGTTGCTAAAGGAAGTAGTTAGAACATTGGATTGTATACGCCTTTGACAATACCAACTAGACCATGGGAAGAAATAAGAATGGATTTTGTGCTTAGATTACCAAAGACCTCAAGAGGTAATGACTATATATTTGTGGTAGTAGAACGATTTTCAAAGATGGATCATTTCATACCTTGTAAGAAGACAACATATGTAGTACATGTAACAGAATTATTTTTTACAGAAATTGTGAGATTGCATGGATTATCTAAGAGTATGGTTTCAAACTGGGATAGTAAGTTTGTTGGTTACTTTGGAGGAAACTTTGGAGAAACATCAATAACAAATTGAAGTTTAGTTCTAGATTTTCATCTAAAAAAAGAGGTAGTGAATAAAATTTTGGGTAATTTACTAATATTTTTTGTTAGAGAGAAGATAGGGAATTGGGATTTAGTTATCGCACAAGCAGAGTTTGCATATAATAATTTAATGAATAGAAGTATAGGGAAGACACCATTTGAGATAGTGACTAGCATGAATCCTCAAGGAGTATCAAAAAATTGAAAGATATCAGTCATGAAGTCAAGAGGAGTGCAGAAGAAAAAGAATTTGCAGAACACATGAATGGATTACATATTCAAGTCAAACAACATTTGGAAGATATGAAATAGAGGTATAAGGAGAGATAAATAGATATGAAACAGAGACAAATATTTTACAGTAGGAGATGAAGTGATGGTTTATTTAAAGAAGGGTATATTTCCAGTAGGAACATATAACAAGTTGAAGATGAGGAATTTTGAACTGTGTAGAATTTTGAAGAGATTTGATTCAAGGAATGCATATGAAGTGGATTTACCAGATGACATGGATATATCACCTATATTCAATGTTTCATGTTTGTATGAGTATCATGAATCTGATTTTTCTTTAGGGTTTTGTTTTCCCTAAACATGCTTGAAGAGAAATCTTTTTTGCCTTTATTTTTTTTATTTTGCATCTCAATAATACCCCTGTGGGTATGCATATGCTTGTATATTTTTGTAAAGTGATGTGTTTATATCACTTCATTGAAATTTATGTATTATGATTTTGAATTAAAATAAAAATGCAAAAAATAAAAACATTTAAATAAATCACTTTACTAAGTACTTTTATTTTTGCATTTTTTTTTATTTGTGAGTTAAAGGAATGTAACTGGAGATTAAATTAGTTGAGTAACAAATGGAGGAGAAAAGGGGGAATTTGGGTAAGTTTATAGTAGTTTGACTTGAGTTTATACTCCACATGGATTGCACATAAAGTAAGTGTTGTTATTATTAGGTCCAAGAGTACCGAGAGAGTGGGGGGTGAATCAGTAATCTAAAAAATCAAAATTTTCATCAATCAACATCTATTGTATGAATAATCAAATAAACAAATATAAACAACCACAACCATGCAGCACAATAATTCCAATATTTTTCTCATAGAATTCCAACTGGTTAAAAACACGTTTGGTAATAGCACCCACAAATAATTATGCACTCTTCTGAAGTACACCCAGTTAAGAGCTTAGCCTTATTACAAGCTTACAAATGCCTGATTAAGATCGAGACCCTATTAGAACCACCCAATAAAGGGATTTACCTCTATCGCTATTAGGAGCTTTACTATTTTAGGACTAACCCTGTTAAGAGATTTCAAACCCTAATTAAAGATTCACATGGTTAAAGCATTTAAAAATTAGACCAGTTAGGATCTACCTGGTTAAGGGATTTTCATGTAGAAAATATTAGGAATCACCAAGTGAAAGTGATCGGAAAAGAATAAAACTCCTCTTCTAGTATAGATCTAGTTCAAGAACAATTTCTACTTAACATGTAGACAATCTTCTCTCTTCTCTCGACTGCACCTCTACATCAACAATCTACACTTATGCATTTCATCATTTTACATATATATACAATAAAAGTTCATTAGGGAAATTAACCACCTCAAAAAAATATTTTACACTCTTTCCCACTCAATCTCAAACCTTAAATCATAATATCAATCTATAACTTTATCTAACAAAATCAGGGTAGCCTTCAAATCCATCACACGTCGATTTGACAAAGAAAAGTCAAACCACAACACTCTTTCCAATGTTCTTGCAAAAATTCAAGAAATTTGATCATAATGATCATAGAAATTCCAACTCATCAATCCACATTGATCTGCAACATCACTACAATCCATGGAACACATAATCACTAATCCCAACATGATGCATCATCATCGATTGCCAATTTGAATGATTGTTCTAAGAACTCCTTTTACTTTACATTGAATGATCTTTTGTTCATTGGAAATTGTTCATCTGATCACCAAAACATGATGTAGTCACAAAAAAACTCATAAAATATTCAAGATAACCTATCCTGAACCACAACACCTAAATCCAAACCTATTTGATAGAATCATCAAATCATTCCTCCTTGCCTTCATTTATTATTCATGTTGACCTATCAACCTTCAATCATTCATATCTCACAGCATACTTATGATAAACCTATGTGGTAATAGATATAACATCTAGAGACATAACTTATGATTCCTTTACGATCGCACATGCCAACTCTTACCACATCTTTGGATCCAACCTCTTGAACATACATCAGCATAACAGGCACTCTATCAACCAATAAACACTAAGTTGACATCAATGACAACATCATAACTGAGAAACCTATAATCAAATCTATATCAAACACATATCATAACATACTCTACTTATCTCTACATCATTTATACCAACAATTTCCCCCTTTGGAATTGATGGAAACACCAACAATACCAAGAAAACTAAATACCAAAAATGCTCCTACTTAGCTGATACATCTTTGTAGTTCTTTGTTCCTAATCTCTAGTTCTCTTCTCCTTTCTCAGTCATAGTTTCTCTCTCCCTTCACTGATTCTTCTCCCCCTTTTAAAACAATGACAAAGATACAACTTCCCAAGTCCACATCTTCTTTATCTCTTCATCTCTTTTCGACTGCTCTCCGTAAGGAGTAGTCCCTTGAACATTAAGCCATAGTGAAATATATGGCAATAGATCAACTAGAGTGATGCACCAAAAACATCTTAGTTCTATTTAGGTAGGGTCATAACCCCTATCTTACCTCTAAGGTACTCAAAAGTATCCTTAGGTAGTGGCTTTGTGAAGATATCTTCTATATGCTCCTTTGTTGGTACATATTCTAACTTAACCTCCTTCTCCTTCACTTTCTCTCTAAAAAAATGATAATTGATTTCAATGTGCTTAGTCTTGGAATGCATTACTGGATTCTTGGAAATATTAATTGCACTTGTATTGTCACAAAAAATAGTTATCAGTTTAGTCACCTTTTCTTTGATACCTTCAAGAATCTACTTCATCCATGTAATTTGTTTACAATTTATAGTTTTTTATACATACTCTACTTCTGCAATGGATTGTGAAATATAATTTTGCTTCTTTCTTGTCCAAGTTACAATCCTTTCACCTAGAAATAATGCACCACCGCTTGTGTTCTTTCTATCACAACATTTATTGCCAAATCAACATCAGTAAACACACTTAAAGAGAAATCACCATCATGAGCATACCATAGACCATATTCAATTGTCCCTTTCAAATACCTGAATATCTTCTTGACTGCAACTATATAATTTTATTTAGGATATACTTGAAATCTAGCCACTATTCCAACCACTTGAGAAATATCTTGTCTACTATGAACAATATATTGCAACTTACTGATCATAGATATGTACAAATTAGCATATAATGCATCTACTACATCAAATTCATCATCCTTAGACAATTTAAATTATGTTACCATAGGGGTTCCAACCGGTTTACAGTCATCCATACCAAAATTCTTGAGTTCTTCTTTCACATATTTGGATGGAATGCTATATATATCATTATTTAGTTATGAAACCTGTAACCCAATAAAGAATTTGATCTCCCCAATCATTAACATGTCAAATTCCTTCTTCATATCTTCATTAAATTCCAAACTCATCTCATCATTTCCTCCAAAGATTATATCATCAAAAAAATACTTTACCTATCAACAACTTATCTCCTTCAACTTTTAGGTGCACATTACTATCATCACTTCTTCTATTAAAACCAATCTAAATAAGAGAGGAATGTAACATTTCATACCATGGCCTTGGAGATTGTTTCAATCCATATAGTGCATTTTGTATCTTTCATACCATGTCCTTGTCCTTTTTCAATGCAAAACCATTGGGTTGATCTATGTAAACCTCTTCTTCAAGGATTCCATTTAAGAAAGATGACTTAACATCCATTCAAAAAACTTTGAACTTCTTATATGAAACATAAGAAACTATAAATCCTACCCCTTCTAATCTTTCCATTGGAGTAAAATTCTCTCCATAGTCTATTCATTCTTATGCGTAGCTCTTACATACAATCCTTTCCTTATTTTAGGTCACATCTCCATTTTCATTCAATTTGTTCTTGAAAACCCACTTAGTACCAATAACATTTTTATCTTCAGGTCTGGAAACAAGTGTTTATTGTATCATTATTCTCAATTTGATCAAGTTCTTCCTTCATAGCTCTTACCTAATCTCCACTCTTGATCGCTTCCTTCATTGTTTAGGTTCGTACTTTAAAATCAAACAAGTAGTTTATTTGAGCTTTCTTCTAGTTAGAACACCTGCATTCTTATCACCTACAATAATATAAGAAGACTGATTCATCTTCACATACCTAAGCATCACTGGTTCAGGTCTAGGAGCTTCTTCTTTTTCCAGTTTAATCACTTTTTCTACATTGATTTGTTCTACTAGTTCATGCACTTCTGGTTCAATATACACAATCTCTCGATCATCCTTTGTCACTTGATTTCTTGAATCACCAAATTTCTTAGGGTATTCATCCACCTTCACATTTTCACTTTCAATCATTTTGTTAGTTCTCTTATTGAAACACTTATATTTTTTCCTTTTAGTAGAATAACCCAATAAAATAGCTTTATCACTTTTTGGATCAAACTTTCATGTGTAGTCATCCCTATTAATATGACATCTACTGCCAAAGACTTTGAAATAATTAACACTAGGTGAGTGACCATACCATAGCTCATAGGCTGTCTTATCAGATCATTTCTTTACTTGTACTTGGTTCAGTGCATAGATAGCAGTACTAATTGCTTATTTCCAGTATATTTTTTGGTACATTACCTTGAATCAACATTGGCCTTGCAGCATCCACTATAGTTCTATTCTTCCTCTCTACAACACCATTTATTTGTGGAGTTCTTGGTGTGGAAATTTGTCTCTTGATTCCATTATCTTCACAATACAACAAATTTTGTAGAAGTAAACTCACCTCCTCTATCAGACCTTAACCACTTCAAATTCTTACATGATTCCATGTCAACCAATGCCTTGAATGTTTTGAATTTATGGAATGCATAAAACTTCTCTTTCAATAAAGTTACCCACATCATTCTAGAATAGTCATTAGTAAACAATATGAAATATCTATCACCTAGATAACATGTTTATCTCATAGGCCCACAAAGATTGGTATGCACCAAATTATGTATGCCCTCAAATGAAAAATAGTTGATTTTGAAATTAGAGCTAGTTAACTTACCCAGCTGACATTCTTTACACATCATGTTGTCTGGTTTGACTAATTTTTGCAATCTCCTAACTGCATTTGTCTTACTCACTTTGATCAAACTATCAAATTACATGATAGAACCTTTTATGCCATAGTGAACTATCTTCAACCTTTGCAACCAAATAAACATTCACAATATTATTCAAATGGAATGAATTACCTCTATTCTTCCTATTCATATAAATCTCATCACCCGAGCTTCCAATTATTATGTATATACCTCCTTTGAATTCTAGTTTCACAACCTTTGTCATTTAGTTTACCCACACTCAATAGAATATGTGTTAGAAAATCCCCAAAATAAACATCATATGTATTACTCTTAAAATTCAAATAAATAGTCCATTTTCCTTTTACCAAACAAGGTGTACTATTACCAAACCTTACCACACCACCATCAATCTCATCAAGCTTAATGAACTTACTCTTGTCACCAGTCATGTGATGTGATACCCCATTGTCTATAATCTATTCAACATTGTTTCCCATATGAGAAACCAGTGTCTTTTTAGCCACTGATGGATCTTCTTTGACTGCAAAAAATACAAACTCCTCTTCCTCATTATATTTTGATTCTTCATCGATAACTCCTTCATCGACTGCAACATAGCGTTGTTTGTTCATTTTTTTCTTAAAATTTCTGAACTTGTCCTTTTGTTCACCATTAGGAAATCTAGAAGCAATGTGTCCAATATTATTACATGAAAAACATTTCAGTGGGATCTTGCCTTTGTACTTATATTTCCCTCTAGGAAATATCTTTTATAGTAGTGCTTCAATCTCTCATTGTTTCCTTTCATCTTCGAAGATAGTTTCAAGTTCCCTAGTGTAACTTGACATGTAATCAGAATCATGACTTGTTTTTTTACCTTTTCTTACTGATACATTAGTCACTGATGCCTTGAAAGCTACCTCAACTCTTGGAATATTTTTATTAAACTTATTTAACTCAAATGCAGTAAGCTTACCGATCAGTCTATATATAGTAACATTATTAAAATTTCTCAGCTCAATTATAGTAGACACTCTAATTGCATAAGCAGGAAATAAAGTTAGCAACATCTTTTTCCACACCATCTTCCTCAATAGTTCCACCAGCACCTCTCATAGCACCAACAAATTTTTTTATTATTTGACCATATTGTGCAATGTTCTGTCCTTCTACCATCTTCAGGTCATCATACTGTCCTCTAAGACTGTCTTCCTTAGTTTTTTGCACATTTATATCTCCTCCATATATTAGTTTCAAATTTTCCCAAACATCATAGGCAGTATCAAGTCCACAAACATCAACATATTCAATATTAGATAGAGTACATACAATAGCTTCTTATTCTTGAGGATTCTCTTATTTTTCCTTCAGTTCATTTGCAGTGAGAGTTCCATTAGGAGTGGTATACTTAAGTGTGACATGCATCTAGTATTGTGATACCATACCTTTTTGATACAACTTCATTATATCACTCCATACCAGGTAGTTGTCTTTAGAGAACTTGGGAGGTTCCTTCCTCATCATTTGATCTTTTCCTCAATATGTTAGGCTTGCCACAAAGAGGAGAAAATATTTGATACCAATTGTTAGTATTATTAGGGCCAATATTATTGTGAGGAGGGGGGTGAATCAGTAATCTAATAAATCAAACTTTTCATCAACCATTCAACAACTTACATCAATCAACATCTATTGCATGAATAAGCAAATCAATGAAGATAAACAACCCCAACCATGCAACTCAATAACACCAAAAAATTTATCATGGAAAGCCAACTAGGAAAAAACCATGTTTAGGGATGGCACCCACAAATAATTTTTCACTCTTATGAAGTACGCCTAGTTAAGAGCTTAGCCTTGTTAGAAGCATACAAATGCCTAGTTAAGAGCAGGATCCTATTAGGAGCCACCCAGTCAAGGGATTTACCTCCAGCCCTATTAGGATATTTACCATGTTAGGAGTAGCCTTGTTAAGGGATTTCAAACCCTAATTAAAGAGTCACCTAGTTAAAAGATTTACAAATTAGACCTGTTAGGATCTACCCGGTTAAGGGATTTTCTTGCAGAAACTATTAGGAATCAACAAGTGAAAGTGACTTGAAAATAATACCACTCCTCTGGTAGTTTAGATTCAATTCAAGCTCAATCTCTTATTAACATGTAGACAATCTTATCTCTTATCTTGCCTCTCCATTGCACCTCTGCATCCATGATTTACACTTGTACATTTCATCACTATATATATATAAAGACAGTACAAGTTCATTAGGGAAATTAACTTCCTTAAAAGAACATTTTACAATCTTTCCCCCTCAATTCTAAAACCAAAAAATGTAATACCAATCTAGAACTTTCTCTAAAAAACTCAAGTTGGCCTTCAAATCCATCAGACATTGATTTGACAAAGAAAATTCAAACCACAACACACTCTCCAATGTTCTTGAGAAACTTCAATAAACTTGATCATAACGATCATAGATATGTTAACTCATCAATCCACGTCGATCTGTAATGCTACTATGATTCAGAGATTGCATAATCACTTATCGCAACATGATGCATCATCACTGGTTGAGGATTTGACTGATTTTTCTAAGAACTCTTTTTACTTTACACTAAATGATCTTCTATTCATTTAAACTTGGCCTTCTGATCACTAAAACATGATGCGGTTGCAACACCAACCTCATAACATATTCAAGATAAGGTATCCTGAACCACAACACCTGAATCCAAACCTATTTGACACAATCATCAAATCATTCCTCCTTAGCTTTATTTTGTTCTTCCTAATGATTTTTCAACCTTCAATCGATCATAGCTCACACCATACATATGATAGACATGTATGGTCATATATATAACATCTAGAGACATCACTTAGGATTCCTTTACAATCACACACACTAACTCTTACTATAGCTCTCGATCCAACCTCTTGAACATACATCATCATAATAGGCACATTGTCAACCAACAAATGCTAAGTTGACATCAATGACAACATCATAATTGAGCAACCTATCATCAAATCTACATCAAACACATATCATAACATACTCTACTTATCTCTGCATCAGTTATTTCAAAAATCTCCCCCTTTGGCATTGGTGGAAACACTAACAATACCAAGAAAAATAAATACCAAAAATGCTCCCCCTTAGCTAATACATCTTTGTAGTTCTCTATTCCTGATCTTTGGTTCTCTTCTCCTGTATCAGTCATAGTTTATCTCTCATTTTAGTGATTCTTCTCTCCCTATGACAAAAATTCCAAATATTCAACATGCCCAAGTCCACATCTTCTTTATCTCTTCATCTATTTCTGACTACTCCCCTTAAGGAGTAGTCCCCTATACATCAATCCACAATGAAAAATATGGCAATAAATCTACTAGATTTATGGACCAACGACATATTAGTTCTATTTAGGTAGTGGCATACCGCTATCTTACCTCTATGGTACTCAAAAGTATCCTTAGGTAGTGGATTTGTGAAGATATCTACTATCTTCTCTTTTTTTGGTACATATTCCTATTAGGAATAATACAACTAAGGGGGGTGAATCAGTTATATGCCAAATAATTAAACTTTAAACCAATTACCTAATGCAAATATGAACACTTCAAGAACAATACCATAACATAATAATAAAAAATTGTTGGAATAACGAATGAAAAGTTGGGATTGAGAGGGGAGGGGTAAATTAGTACCAATAAAAAATTTTAACCACAATTACTGATTAAACCATATACTGTTGCATGTTGGTTACCGAGTTCATAACATTGAAATAAAAGTAATGTAATGCTTATAAAATCATAACATTAAAACATTAAAAATTTGAACTCATAACACCAAGATTTTGGTAACGCAGAAATCCTTGGTTAGAGGATAAAAACTTTGGTGGGGATGACACCCAAAACCTTCACTAACTGCAGTATAAAGGGTGCTTGGTTAGAGCTACAAAGTTTAGCTATTTCTGATAGCTTACCCAGTTAAGATTATATATAAGACTTGTTAGGTCTACCTAGTTAAAGGATTTTTAAAAACTCTACACTTAGAGATGTACCATGTTAAAGGATTTACAAATATAATATTGATTAAGATCTAACCAGTATTGAGATTTAAAATACAACAATATCAATAACTTAACAATGTCTATAAAAATGCATCAAATATAAATGTTGTTCAGACTCTATGTGCTCTGATATGTGTTACCTCAATTCCCAAATTGTAACATTGTTTTGTTCTGCTCTTTTGTAGCTGAATTTCTGCCCGGTGCTCTCCGCTCTACTCTTTGTTCTTCAATAACTTCTTAAATAGAAATAACAATAATAGGTCTATGTCCTCCTTCTCTGTATATCCTCTTGTGTCTTACACATACAAAATTCATCCAAGATATAGATGATTTTTTCCTCTTAATCTTATGCGTTAGGTACACTGTAAATTTCTCTTGATCATTAGATCTTGTTTCTAGATCGGTGACCATGTCACTTTTACCTTGGTACTTGTTGTTTTTCTTGGAAATGAAAAAATTTCATTTTGTCATTTGATCTCTTTGTTAGATCTTTACTCTACTTTATTTGAATTGTTGATCATGTAAAAAACTGTTATAAATACTTGTATACGAGTAATTGATGTTGTGACAATCATTAAATATAATTTGATCACATTTTTATTAACTGTATAACTTGGTTAAATAACTCCATAATACTCAGTTAAATTTTCTTCACCACTCAGTGTAATATTAACTTGGTGTACTACATGCGCTCGATGTAGTGTGTCACTCGGCAACTATAAGTGTTCAATGCTCTGTCAACTCTGTACTTTACCAACTGGCTCGGTGTGCACTACCGACTTGTCTTATCTTTTTCTTTCTCCATTTACCGATTGATTCTCCTTGACTCTATGACTTTGTATAAAATAATGACAAAAAAATATCTTGTAGAGATAACAGTTGTTGAGGAAACCCTATTAAGGAAAAAACCCCAGTGGGAATTAACACTGACAAATAATACACTAGAAATAGTGTATCCCTATTAGAACATCTATCCCTATTAGGAGTTGATTATTACATCCAGTACAAGTCCTTTTTCAAGGAAGAACCCTCTTAGGAGTCTTCTCAACCCTGTTAGGATTTGAATGAAATGATGAGTTCACTGCCCGAGCACACTACCCAAAGTGAAGGTTAAATCCACCTTCTGGACTCAATGTCCAAAGAGAAGTATAAGAGTATACTTATAATAATTAACTAACTGATAGAGAAAAAAAATTCCTATACAATTATAATGAAGTAAATTACAAACATAATCACTTCTCTACATCCCACAGAACTCACATCCATATGCTCGCAGCATCCAATACATCCAATCCATATCCTTACACATCAACACACTTCTATCCTTTATACAAGTTACAATAAGTAATTAGGACGGCCTATTAAGACTTCCCCAACGCAAAAATAGTTACATAGACCCTTGCTAAGATACACATGGTACCTTACACAAGTATTCAACAAATACAAATCATCAACTACACACCAAGATCCGTAATTCACGCTCGCTAATCATAAAGCATGTTACATCTATGTGGTCAGCCCCAAATAGGTCTTCTCTAGTCCATACACCTCAACTGACATCATTAGGAATCCAGTAACCAAAGAATCACAAAGAATTTTCTCCCATGTATCTTCTATCATGCCATAATCTCACATGTCATAACTCATGCTTGCATCCAAGTTATCCCAAAAAATGTTGAGATTGTCTCTGTCATAATAGTTTGTTACTTTACTATAACTAGTCTTCACCAAAAAAGATATAATGTGTGAAAATAAAAACATAAGGTATATACTCATCCCTCAATGCAATTCTCACATACTCTCACACATCATACACTATCCATACATATATATATTAATCTCACTTGTACCTGTGATAACCATTCTTTCTGAGAATTGCAGTATATCCAACTGAAACATATCTTGATAGTAATGACAAAAAATGAATGTCAAAACCTCAACAGAAATAATTCCAACAATATCCCCCTTTGGCATTGATTGAAACATATATGAAAATCCATCAACCCAAAAGTTACCTTCTTAATACAATTTTTCTCAATATCCTCTTCACAGTCCCCCCTAAAATAATAGGTATTTTTCACTTGTATCTCTCCCCCTTTGATATCAATGGAAAAGGGTGTTGTAGCTCTTATCCTTCTCTTCCCATCCCACCTCTTCAAGGTGTATCTTTTTTTCAAATATTCATGCCTGCAACAACTAGGTGATGAACTATAACTGATTAAATGTTTGAAGATGATAAGTTGATGATCACCGAGCTGCAAAAGTGAATGCAAGATATTAAATTAGTTAATGTATTATATTTTCACTGATGTCAACATTGATATAGTTTGATTGGTCATACACATATTGTCATAAACTTGAAGAGCTAAAAAGACAAAGTTTATGTGGTCGATAAAACATAAAAGTCTGTATACACCGAGTGATAGTAAACACTGATGGATAGTGTACACTGAGCAGTTCACAGTGTATACCGAGCACCGTGGTAACCGAGCAAGTGTTATCAAGCAAGAGATATTTACCGATCGTAACTGAAGTCAATGACTGAGCTAATTGAAGTTGATGACCGATCATAACTGAAGTTAAAGAATGACAAAACTACTTAGCTGGCAGAATCTATATTTAGGGATTGACTAATTGATTTCTTTATTATCAATGTTCAATTAAAATAAAGCAAGAAGGAGATTTAAAGCACCTTTCATTCACAGTTATCAATGATATATTTATAGAATATAATTGAAGCATAGCTTTACGGGATAAAGAAAGCATGGCAAGTTCTACGGATTAAGAAATGATCTACAAAAAAAACAAAGAGATTGAGCGGCGAATCATGTCTATATAAACAGACAAGGAATTCATTATCAAAGAGAGGAATTCTGAATATATTATGGTGAAGATAGAATTATTCATGCAGATCTAATCATACAGGATGAAGAACAGAGACAAGGAATTCTGCAGACACCAAGCATCAGAGGACAGAGCATTCACCGAGCAGAAGAAAGAAAGAAAGCAAAGGAACTAAAGTAAAAATTGATCAGAGAGGTATTATTGGACTAACAATAGATTGAATATTTGAAAGATAAATTTGTGTTGTGAACAGATCATTTACTGTATCATTTTAACCATTGATTCATAAAATCTCTTAACCAAGTGGGATTTAACACTCCTTATTGTATTGAGATACTCAAGAGTATCAAAAGGTTTTCTTGTTGATAGCATAGTGAGTGCTAGGTCAAAAGACAAGCTGTTAGTTTTGAATCCTCTAACAAGGTCACACTTAACAGTGTGTATTGTAACCTTTAATAGGGTTGGCTCTTCACCGAACTCACTTTAGAAGAGTGAAAATATTTTGGGTTACCAGTCCTACGTGGTTTTCCCCATATTGGGTTTCCATGTTAAAATCTATTTCAAATGTGTATTTCTTCCATTGCGTTGATATTTTGTTTTACACATTATTGAAACTGGATTGGTCAGTTAACTCCAAGTTTATTTGTTACTAATACATGAAGTCTAGAAAAGATAAATAGTATACCTTACCAAGCAGTTTATATTTGTTAGAATTATTTATGGCATACATCCTGATGATTGGGGACTGTAAGATAACTAAGGATATTTTATTTGAGATGTAATTTTTTGGTTGGATCTTTTGGAATTATTTTTAAGGCAACTGATTCACCNTCCCCCCCCCCCCCCCCCCCCTCTCAATTATTCTAACAATTGGTATCAGAGCTTTGGTGCTTGGAAGAAAATTTTAAAGGAACTTAAGCTAAAGATCACAAGATGAGTAAAAGGGACGTGCCTAAGTTGAACAAAGACAACTTTGCATCATGGAAAATTAGGATAATACTTCATCTATCTAGTATTGGAAATGATGTTACACAACACTTGGATACTGAATGTGTTGCACCTACTGGACCTCTGACTGTTAATCAATTGAGAGAGAAACATGAACACAATTCTATGATGATAGAACTTGCTTCTTCACTAACTGATGTTGAATTTGAATATGTGAAATCATGCACCTCTGCAAAGAAAATGTGGGACAAACTCCAGCTAGTACATGGAGGAGATGCCAATGTGTTGAGAGCTAAAGTTGAAAGCCTAAGAGGAAAGTTTGATGACCTAAGAATGAAAGAAGGAGAGAACATCACTCAGTACAGTGACAGAATCAAAGGAGTTTTTAATTCTATCCTAGAGTAGGAGGATTACTTAATGAAGGAACAATTGTAAGTAAAATTCTGAGAACCTTACTGCCTATTTATTCTATTAGAGTATCTACAATTCAAGAAATGAGAGCAATAGCTAGTAACAATGTTACTCTTGATAGTTTGATTGGTGGAATTATTTCATTTGAGATGAACAATTATGACAACAGTGTCTTACCTACTATTGAGTTTGCATTCAAGTCTTCTCTGAAATTAAGAAAATCTAGTAACAAACCCACTATGAGAAATGATAGTGACAGTGATAGTGATGAACAAGAACTTGATGAACTTGAAGCACTAATGGTTAGAAGATTGCATAGAGGTAAAGGAAGATATAAAGGTAAATTACCATTGGTCTATTTTAATTTCAAAGAAATTAGACATTTTATTGCTAGATGCCCCAACAAGAGAAAGGATGAAAGAAACAATGACAGATCTTATGAAAATAAGTATGATAGAAGTGATGACTGAGACTACAGAAGAAATTGACACTCTGATAGAAGAGATAATTGAGATTACAAGGACAAAGGAAAGAAGGCTTGTTACCTAGTTGAGAAAAAAGCTAAAAATTATGACACTAATTCTGATGAAGATGTTGAGGTAGTATTTGTTGATATGAAGGGTGATTCAGACGAAGAAGAAAGGTATGTTGAAAAAACACTCATATCTATAGTTAGAAAAAATGATGTCTGGATTATTGATAGTGAATGTACTCATCATGTGATTGGAGATAAAGAAAAGTTTGAAACTATTGAATATTATAATGGTGGATCAGTTAGGATGGGTAATGACTCACCTTTCCCAGTTGAAGGAAAGGGTACCATCATGTTGAATAAATTGATTAGATGTGAAAATGCATATTGGGTGAAAGGACTTAACTATAATTTATTGAGTGTTTCATAGTTGAAAAACACAGGACACCGAGTTGCATTTGAGAACAAAAATTCAATGATCTATAATGGAACAGGAAATTTGGTCGGTACTGGTGAAAAAACAAAAGGTAACCTATTCTATCTTGATAATATTGAGACCACTTGTTTATTGGCTATAAATTAAGAAAATTGGTTGTGGCATAAAAGATTATGTCATGTGAATTTTGACAACATGGTTAAGATAAGTAAGAAAAGAAAAGTGAGAGGCTTACCGAGCATTTCAAAGCCTGACCATGTTATGTGCAAGAATTGTCAAATAGGAAAAATGACAAAGTCTAGTTTCAAGAGAAAAACCTACACATCTAATGATATTCTAGAGTTAGTCCATACTGACTTATGTGGACCAATGAGAACAGAGATATATTATGGTGAGAGATAATTTATTCTATTTTTTGATGAATATTCTAGGATGATGACTGTCATGTTCTTAAAAGAGAAATATGAAGCATATAAGATGTTCAAATGGTATAAAGCTAAAGTGGAAAAAACTAAAATGTTTAAGATTAGATGTAGGAGGAGAATTTATTTCTCATGAATTCGCTAACTTTTGTAACGAGCATGAGATTACAAGACAAACATCTGCATCGAGGACACCATAGAAAAATGGGATTGTTGAAAGAAGGAATAGATCAATTGTTGATTGTGCCAGAACACTAATAATTGAAAAATTCATCACACAAATATTCTGGAGAGAAGTTGTAAGTACTAATGTATATACACTAAACTGAGTTTAATTGAAGAAAGACACAAATAAGACACCTTATGAGCTATGGTATGGATACACACCAAATGTGAGTTACTTTAGAATTTTTGGAAGTCAATGTTATATACTGAAAGATGATAGAAATGGGAAACTTGACTCTAAAAGTGATGAAGGAATATTTCTAGGATATTCTACTAAAAGAAAAGCTTATAAATGTTAAAGTGGATGAATTTGCTGAGAAAAATGATGAGGAGAGCAGAAAGGAACCTAGAGATTACAACAGATTTTTCTACATTGAAGAAAATGATACCTTTCTTGAGCGACTGAGCAACAAACTGCACACACTAAGCATCAGTAAATTGCTCACAATGTTGAACCGAGCGATGAAGATCAAAATGAATAACTGAATGAAGAAAAAAGATCTGAACCTATACTTTATAAATATGTCAGAAGACACCATCCAGATGACCAGATCATTGGGGACAAAAGAGTAGGAATGAGAACAAGAAGTAAGTCACTTAACAATAGATGTTTGATTTGTGATTTTGAGCCTAAATTTATTAATACTACACTTGAGAATCAAGAGATGAATGAAGAGATTGAACAGATTGAGAAGAATAAAACATGGACATTAGTACCTAAACCGAGTGACAAAAATGTCATTGGAACCAAATGGATTTTTAGAAACAAGCTTAATGAGAATGGAGAAGTCACAAGGAACAAAGCAAGACTGGCATGCAAAGGGTATGCACAAGAAGAAGGTATTGACTATGGAGAAATCTTTGCACCCATTGCTAGGCTAGAAGGAGTAAGATTCTACTTGCTTATGCTTCTTGTAAAGGATTCAAAGTATACCAAATGGATGTTAAATCTACATTTCTGAATGGAATACTAGAAGAGGAGGCATACATTGAACAACCTGAAGGGTTTGTTGATCCTAACAAGAGGAACATGGTTTGTAAACTACACAAAGCCTTGTATGGATTGAAACAAGTACTGAGAGCATGGTATGAAATACTTTACTCGTATCTCATTAGTATTGGATTTGTTAGAACAAGTGACAATAGTAATCTATATTTGAAAGGAGATACTGATGATAAGATTTTGATTGCTGAGATATTTTTTTGATGATATCATATTTGGAGGTAAAAATATTCTATACAAGTCATTTGCTGATGAAATGTTAATGTTTGGAGAGATCAATTTTTTTCTTGGTCTACAGATTCTACAACAGGATGAAGCCATCTACATCGCATAATCCAAATACATCAAAGAAACTATGAATATATTCAAGATGGAGGACTCCAAACCAGTTGGAACACCTATGGAAATCGGATGCAAATTGACAAAGGAATATAAGACAATAGAGGTCAATCAAACCTTATACAGATCTATGATTGGAAAACTAATGTATGTTGTACACACTAGACCTAATATAGCACATGTAGTTGGTATAGTTGCAAGGTTCTCTTCTAATCCTAAGGAATCAAACATGAGTACAGTTAAAATAATTTGAGATATCTGAAGAATATTGAAAACTATGGTTTTTGGTACAATAAAGAAGGCAAATTTGAGCTACAAGTTTATATTGATGATGATTGGGCTGGAAAAATAGATGATAGAAAGAGAACTATAAGAGGATAATTCTTTATGGGTGACAGACTTATCACATAGATAAGTAAAAAGCAAGGATGCATATCTCAATCAACAACAAAAGCAGTATATGTAGCTATTGTTTCAAATTGCTCTAACATTGCATGGATCAAGAAATTGCTAAAAGTTATGAAAGAAGAAATTATTGACCCATTAATTATCTATTGTGATAATACAAGTGCTATAAACATTTCAAAGAACCCTGTAATGCATGCTAAGACAAAGTACATAGAAATTAAGTATCACTACTTGAGGGAACAGGTATAATAGAAACAGGTAATAATAGAATATGTATAATCCAAAGAACAACTAGCAGACATATTCACAAAATCATTGTCAAAAGATACATTTGAGTATCTGAGGAATAGACTAGGGGTTTGTCCCTTGTCTACTGATCACTAAGCTGACTTGGAGATTTCACCAGCCTACACATTATCAGAAGACTAATCATGTTGATGCAAGCTGAGATATGTACTTATCTGAACCACACACAAGATATATTGTTGGCTACTACAGAGCTGTATAACTTTTTTTTGTCATTGCTATCAAAGTGAGAAGTATTCAATGAAATATCCATCAGGGAGAATAACAACACAAAGGGAGTGAAAGACTCAATGAAAGGGAAAGAAAGATTAAATTAAATAACCATCCATCAAAGGGAGAGAATTAGAGAGAGTCAACACTGCATATCTATCCAGAAAAGGGAGAAGAGATTCTACAAGAAAGGAAGAGACAAAATCAGAAGACATAACTGCTAAACCTATCCATTAAAGGGAATGAAGAAAGGGAGAGCACATAGAAGAATCAAATCTGAGCTAGAAGAGCTTACCAAGATTTAGATATTTGAATTGGTTATAGAACAATAAGTTTGGTATATTATGGCATATTTCATATTGTGTTGCCATCAATGCCAAAGGGAGAGATTGATGAACTATAACTGATTAAATGTTTGAAGATGATAAGTTGATGATCACTGAGTTGCAAAAGTGAATGCAAGACATTAAATTAGTTAATGTATTATATTTTTATTGATGTAAATATTAATACAGTTTTATTGGTCATACACATATTGTCATAAACTTGAAGAGTTGAAAAGACAAAGTTTATGTTGTCGGTAAAACATAAAAGGTCTGTATACACCGAGTGATAGTAAACACCGATGGATAGTGTACACTGATAGAAAATATACATCAAGCAGTTCACAGTGTATACCGAGCACCACAGTAACTGATCAAGTGTTATCGAGCAAGAGCTATTTACCGATCATAACTGAATTCAATGACCGCGCTAACTGAAGTTGATGACCGATCATAACTGAAGTTAAAGAACAAAAAAACTACTTAGCTGGCAGAAGATATATTTAGGGATTGTACACACAAAAGTGGTGCACTTCTATGAATCCTTACATGCAAGGAAAATCAAGAATGAGCCCTCACAAATCGATCCACAGCTCTCTATGCATGGAGTTGCAAGATTTGTAAAATTGCTCTCAGCTAGAGCTATAAACTCATGACCTTGCCAATAAACCATACAATGAGAGATTCAAAATGAAAATAAGGGCAAGAATTCCAATATCTCCAATGAGACCAAATGTATGCAATGCAATGCAATGCAAATCTAAATGATAATGCAAAGTAGTCTATGAAAATGAAAGTACAATGCAACTAATCTATGAAAGGAAAGAACAAGTGTTACCAAGCCTTCCTATTTAG
>MU227221.1:386277-404001 GCA_018584345.1 Thuja plicata
CTCTTAATTAAATAAGATTTTTATTTTTATTTTTTTTCTCTTTTAAATTAAATAAGGCTCAAACCTTAGGAAATATTGAATTGATTATGATTTGATCAAGGAAATTGATATAATTGATATTGTTGATTTTTTAAAATATTGATTCAGGGATTTGATAAATTGAGAAATGGGGTCCAAAGTCTAGGCGACCATTTTAGGGTGCATACAGGGATTAGTGAATATATCTCATATTTGCTTCTTTGTACTGATGTACTCCAATCTGACTTATTTTTTAGCAACCTTGTCTCTTATAAAGTGATACTTGATTGAAATATGTTTAGTCTTTGAATGCATAACATGATTCTTTGACATTTTCATTATTCTTGTATTATAAGAATGTATAACCATTGGTTCTTGAAAGGTTATCCCAATGTCCTTTAGCATATTTTTTATCCAAAAACATTATGTGCAATTTATAGCAGTAGCTACATATTCTAATTTTGTATTAGATTGAGCTATATATTCCTGCTTCTTACTTCACCATGAAGCCAACCTTTTTCCAAGGAAAATGCTCCACTACTGGTGATTTTTCTGTCATCAACACTTCCTGGCCAATCAACATCAGTTAAGCATGTAATATAAAATCATTAAAATTTTCATACCATAAACCATATTCTAGTGTCCCTTTTAAATATTTTAATATCCTTTTTACTATAGCAAGGTGAGTCTCCTTAGGATCATCTTGAAACCTCACAACAATTCCAACTGCACTAGCTATGTCTGGTCTAGTGTGAGTTAAGTAGTACAAACCTCCAATCATGGACCTGTAATTTGTCTAAAAAATACTTTGAGATTCATCAGTATTAGTAATCTTGCATCCAGTAACCATAGGTGTTTGAACATGTTTACAATTTTAAATCCCAAACTTCTTTATCAACTCCTTGAGATAATCGATTTGAGAAATAAAAATACCATGTTTACTTTGAGTAATTTGCAAACCAAGGAAGAACTTCATTTCACCAATCATAGACACTTCAAACTCACTTTTCATTTCCTCAGAGAATTTTTTACTCAATTCATCATTTCCTCCAAATATTATATCATCCACAAAGACTTCAACAATCAAGATTTCATCTTCAGAAGTTCTCAAACATAGATTACTCTATGCACTACCTTTTCTTAAACCAAGATGTAACAAATACCTATCTAATTGATCATACCAAGCTCTAGGATCTTATTTTAAACCATAAAATGCCTTATTCAATATGCAAACCATGTCTTCATCATTTTTCAAAGAAAAACCATTAGGTTTCTCAATCTAAACCTCTTCCTCTAGATCGTCATTCAAAAATTCAGACTTCACATCCATCTAATATACCTTAAAGTATTTATGTGCTCCAAAAAAAAGGAACAATATTACTACATCTAACCTCATAATAGGTGCAAATATTTCTTCAAATTCGATACCTTCCTATTGTGAATAGCCCTTGTAGACCACTCTAGCCTTATTTCTTACAACTATGCAATCTTCATTCATTTTATTTCAAAAAATCCATTTAGTTCCAATTACATTTTTGTCCTTAGGTGTGGGAACCAATTCCCAAGTTTTTTTCTCTATTTGGTCTAATTATTTCTACATTTCCTTAATCCAATATTCATCCTTACATGGCTCATATTATTCTTAGGTTCTACTTGTGAAATCAAAAAAATCTCATTTCTAACTTTAGACCTTGTAATCATGCCCTTATTCACATTGTCAATGATCTGATTCTCACGATGATTCATCTTAACATACCTAGGTGTCTTTGGTGCTTCAATGGGTTAATCCAAGCATGTTTGAATCTCAAGATTTTGTTCTCTCTCTTGAATTTCAATGTTCTCCTCATTCTTTGAAATCTCACTATGAACCTCTCATCAATTTTTACATTAGCACTTCAAATTATTTTTCTCAATCTCAAATTGAACCATTCATAAGCCTTACTTCTAGTAGAATAGCCAAGAAAAATTCATTCATTACTTCTAGCATCAAAATTCCCAATTTCATCATCTCTTTTGATATAACACTTACTGCCAAATATTGAAGTATTTTACAGTTGGAGCATAACCAAACCAAAGTTCATAGGATGTCTTATCTATACCTTCTTTGATCTGAATTTTGTTCAAAGTGTAGACAATAGTACTGACTTCTTCTCTCCAATGCATATGAGATACATTACCTTCAAGCAAAATAGTCCTATTCACATCCAATATAATTCTATTTCTTCTTTCTGATATCCCATTCTGCTGAGGTGTCCTTGGAGAATAATTTTGTCTGTATATCCCATGGTTTTTGCAGTAAGAGTTGAAAAAATATGATGTAAACTCTCTACCTTTTTCTGACCTCAAACATTTTATCTTAAGACCTGATTCACTCTCAACTTTTTCTTTGAAAATATTGAATTTATAAAATGCTTCATATTTTCTTTGAGAAATGCAACCGACATAATCCTAGAATAGTCATCAATAAAAAGTATAAAGTACCTTTCACCATAATAAGATCTAGTCATTGTAGGACCACATAGATCTATATGTACCAGATCCAACTTCCCACATTGTTAGTAATAACAAAGAGCGGGGGTGAATCAGTGGCCTCAAAAATTAATCCTTAAATCAACCCTTCAAAACTTAGAACCACAAATTATGCCTCTAGTTATCTTTAGTACTATAAGATGAATGCCTCTATATACTTATATCAAATTACTACTTGTCGGAATGCTTTGTAAAACCTTCTACTGTATGTTTACCGATAAGAAGTCTTTATATTAATCGAAACACAGTAAATAACTAGTGTATACTGATCAATCTAGATTTACTTATGTGAAATAAAAAACAATAAAGTAATGACTCATAGACACATTAACACATAGATTTTTAATGTGGAAACCTTGTTAAGGGAAAAACTACTAGGACCGGTACCCCAAATTTTCACTCTTCTGAAGTGAGCTCGGTGAAGAGCCAACCTTGTTAAAGGTTACAAACACACTATTAGGTGTGACCTTGTTAGAGGATTTAGATAATAGTTTGTCATGAGGTATCTGGCATCTAATGCTGCCATCCTTGATCAAACACTCACTTGTCCTATCAATAGGTATCGGGCATAACCAATGCTACCTTATATGATCAAACTTTTTGATACTTCTTGGGATGTATCTCAATTACAAAAGACTTTTAAGTCTTGCTTGGTTAAGAGACTTGATGCTTCAATGGTTAAATTGAAACATTAAATTTATTTGTTCACATATACAACTAGAATTATAGATTTTCAGATCTATTGTAAGTGCATTACCTTTCTGATCAATGTTATCAATTCAATACCTTTGCTCCACATTGTTTTGCTATGCGATATTGTATCAATGTTTGTCAGTGTATGTAGAATTTAGCTCTTCCTTAGCTTGATTGATCAGGTCTGAATGAAGACTTTCTTCTCCTTCAGAATCTTCTTCAGCATCTATTCTCTTGTCACTCCCCTTATTCATAATGAATAAGATTGTCTCTTAAATAGACATGATTTTACCATTTCTTGGCTTTCCTGATCTTGGCGTGAGCCATAATTCTCGCCAATTAGATTTAAAGAAAAACTCTAGTTTTATCTCGTAGATCTTCTTGCCAACTGGACAAAGCATCTTTAAATCCTTTACTTATCTTCAGCTTTATCATGTCGATTAAAACAATGATAAGTACCAGTTAAGTCTATATTTAGCTCTTGATAGCTAAGCATTTTGTCATTTCTGAACTCTTTGTTTTTTCAGTCAATACTTTAGTTAGTCATTGGTGATAATTGACTATTCTGTCAGTGTGACTTCAGTTGTCTTCAGGATCTTCATTCATCGAGAAACACTGTAATTCTATCTGTTGGGTTACACTATGACTTTGTTCATTGGGTAACACTGTGACTTTGCTCCTCAGTTTTACTCTATTCGTCGGTGTGCACTACGTTAGTGTGCACTCCATCGGTGTATACAGTCACTTTGTGAATACTTAACTTTTATGCATTACTGATAACATGGCCTTTGATTCATTGTTTCTTTGAATTCTTTAGTAGTATTTCCATGACCATACATATTATATTAAGTTGAAATTAATGACAATACAATACATTAACTGATTTAATGTCTTGCAAGATCATCAACTTAACATCTTCAAACATTCAACCAGTTATAGTTCATCAATCTCTCCCTTTGGCATCTATGGCAATGTTGGTAAACAGATTGTTCTTTTCAATTTAACTCTAAAATACCCAAAATGCTTAAGAACAATCGAATACGACAGTTGGAAAATTGTTATTGAAAAAACTAATTTCCCTCTGAATTTAAAGGTACAGCACCCTTATATGAATGATATTTGATGAATTTTGCTCTTTCCTAGTCTAACAGGGGTATGTTCTTAACTTGAGAATAGAAGACGAAAACCAAGCTAATCCTAGGCAAGAAATAGCTCAAGCAGGACGAATTCAACTCTAAATCTAGCTAACTCTGAGATTTCATCAATCAGATTAACTCCCAAAATTGGTAATGCATGAACTTCCAGTGAAAATGCAGATGCAAGATTAAAGATTAATGATGGAATGACAATGAATCGATCTATATCATAAGAACGTTTCCCAAAATTAAGATAACAATGAACTTCCCCTTTTGCTAATTGTATCAAATCATAATACAAAGCTCTGGTTTGAACACAGATTGTAAATCCAACTTCAAAGAAACATCCGAATTGAATAGAAAGATAAGTGCAATGCAAATGGAACAGATAAAACAATGGTATTCAGACATACAAATTTGACTTAGCAAAATGCTATCTTTCACACCAAAATTTAGTCGACCTTTGTATTGATTTTGGAAATAGTACATATAGATTCCCAGAGTGGGTCATTACAAAAAGGGGGTAACTAAAATGGTTCAACTTTCCCAACTAGAATTGATAACCAAAATATTATCTGTTACGTTTTGATCAAAATTTAGTACAAAGAGAGAATCTACTTTAAGCTTTGGTTTCGCTCCCCTTGCCTAATTTATCCCTATAGGCAGTGACAGCTATGATAACTTTGATAAGTTCTTCATGTCTATTAATGTGGACATTGGTGTATCGGATGAGCCATCTAGAATTATCTTTAGCCAGACCTTTAATTGCGTATGTCTGATCCTTCAATTCTTCCATGGCTATAAAAACACATTTACTCAGCTGTTGAAGTTTTGGAACTTTGTCCAAGTGGGTGGAAGATGGCTCTAAGAACTTGTCTACATAATCAGAGAATGATTTTTGCATGCTGGCCAATCCTATCATTTATTTACCTTCTCCACTTGTCTGTGATTCTATATGCAAACCTTGAAGAATCTTGAAGTCTTTGTTTTTTTCTCCTTTGACCTTAATATCTAC
The DNA here is from genome assembly GCA_018584345.1 of Thuja plicata. NCBI lineage: Eukaryota > Viridiplantae > Streptophyta > Pinopsida > Cupressales > Cupressaceae > Thuja > Thuja plicata. The sequence goes on from MU227221.1 coordinate 391,669, forward strand.
ATGCTACAACCCCATCTTGGCCTGGATGATCATTTCAATTTTGAACTCTAGACTTTGAAGCCACTCGATTAGAGGTTCATCTCCCTTCTATAGAATCTTGGCTTTCAATGCCTCTTTTGGCTTCATCTTTATAGCTACATGGAGCGTTACTATGCACTCCTAACACTTCACTCTCTCAGATGTGAGAGTTTGTAAATTCTTCTCGATGTTATTCCTTTCTATCTCCAACCTCAAGAGAGCATTACCTAACTGCTCAACAACTGCCAACCCTTCAAATTTGAGCCTCTCACCCCATCCTCTACTGATCTACACGAAGTGGAGATCTTCCTATAACTTGGCTAATATAGCTTGATTCTCTACCACGCTGGGATCAAAGGAGGATTGGGTGCTGGGAACACTTGCAATCAAGGTGAGGAGTTGTCTTATGAAATTTTTCAGCTCAGCCACTTCTGCCTTTAGTTGAACCTTGGCAGTCTTGAGCTCCTCAAGTTCTTCTTCTATCACCACATTAGTAGACTTCCACCAGTCTACCTTGGTGTCATGGCGAGCTAACCCCATATCAAATGACTGCAACTGAAAATCTGAAGCGGTCATATCTTTGAATCTACCATCCTTGGTTGGTTTAGCCACTTCCATATTGAAGTGCCCAGTCTCAGGGTCATGACCTAGAGTAGACATTGTCTTTACTTTCTTTTGTTTTCTCATAGCAGCCTTGGGCTGAAAAGATCATGACAGAGAATCTTTGTTGGAAGCCCCTTCTTCTGCCCTCTTCCTCTTTCATTCTAGAGTATTTTCTATCCATGACTCTACGCTAGTAACTTTGTTGGCAGAAACCAACTCCTCAATGAACAACTTCCTGATGACTTGGGGCGTAGCCTTTGTTCTCAAAGCAAATGGATTCACTGAGTTAGGAGAAGAGGACACCAATTTCGCTACTGAAGTGACCTTATGTTTCTTCCTGGCCTCTCCTTCTGATCTTGTGGTTGAAGGAGTATCTTCACCCACTTCCACTATGATGGGGATCTTCTTCTTGGGGAGACATGGGTTGAGGGGTCAATCGGCACATCTACAATGACTTCTTTTACTAACCACTTTGGTTCTGCATCCTTGGTGAGCTCCTTTTTTGTTCTGATATTTAGGAGTGAACCTTCTCCACAAATCTTCTTTGGATGAACTTATTTTTTAGGAGGTTCATTGCCTCCACCAGCTGGCTGAAAAGAACTTTTGGACATAGTTTTGAATATTACTAAGGAAGTTGTTGCAATGTTGGAGGAATCCTTTTTCAGATTTCTTTGAGTACGAAGCTTCCTTTCCAACCTCTTCCTTCTTCCTGTTGTCCATTCAACCCACTGCTCTGTCCTCTTATAAATAGCACTCATTAGGGTCTACAAGTCACTGATGGCTTGATCTAACATGGGCTTGGAATTGATAGAGAGAGACTTGATCTTCTCGAGATAGGTGTTATCATACATGTGATGGTCGTCATCTAGTAGCCCTTTAACTACAAAATTGACCTTGAAATTTTTTATTTTTTCAATGGTTAATCTGGCATAGAACTCTCTGCTCTCCAGATCATCTCTATAATTGGTCTAGTAGTCTTCAATGTCATCTACATGGTGGAAAACTCAGCCCATTTGTAGATAATCATGAGCATAATTAACAAGATTGTATTGTGGCCTCAGAACATCATAGGTTTCCAACAAAAACCTCTTAGAGAATTCTTTTAGGACATTCTTTGCCTCAGACCGGGAAGCACAACTGTAGGCACCAATAGTCATGGGGAAGTTGTAGCCTTTCTTCTTGGCATCGTCACATATCACATTCACTTGCAAAGCTTGTCTCATCACCTCCACTAGCACTATCATATCCGTAGGATATCTGGGCAATTTCAAAGGGAAGTCATCAAAACCTGCATGATGAATGTATGAGAAATCTCTGAATTGAATGAAATAGCATCAAAATTGGCTGATGAAAGCCATGGCTTCAGGGAAGAATCTCCTTTCTAGACAGCCTTGTAACTCCCTGCACAATCTCATTGTAAATGCATCATTAACCTAAAGGTATTTTGCATAGTTGTTATGTAATTGTAAAGAGGGGAAGAAATCGTAACTCTTAACATCATCATGAAATTCCTCTAATCTAGGAAGACCTGGCCAAATTTGTATTGTTTCTAGAATATACAATAGAACTGAAGACATATAAAATTCATTATGGTGCTTAGCTCTATCTAGGGCTTCCAAAAGGTTCTCACTTACCATAAGGGCCCAATCGATGAAGTGATGTTGGGAACAAATTACCTGAACCAGGAAGAAGTGATGATCAAAAAAATTGAGTGCCTCACTCTCACCTCTGATCCTATGGAGTAACACCATAATGTCAATGATCTTTGGCTTCGGGTTAGTATCGTATAATATCTTTGACAACTTCCCTTTGGCGCTCTTGGGTTCTTGAAACCATTCTTTCATTATCTCCTTCCAAATTGACTTTTTGGGAATATATTCAGTCACCGCTCAACTGTATGTCATTTCTGAATACATAGCTTGCTCTAGGATGAAAAGCAAGTTCTGTACCAATTCCCTATCAATAGATAGTAGCACTGTATCATTGGGCAAGATAATTTTCTTGGTATCTAGGTTGTATCGAGCGATGCATTCCCAGATCAATTCTAGGGCTTGAATAGCCATGGGAAAACTAGTGGCCTCAACTAATCTATTCTCCTTCAACTTCTCAGTAATGGGATGTATCTGGTCCACTTTTAATCTATTATGGAAGTTTTGCATGTCAAAGAACTTCAGAGATGTATCTAAAATCTTATGCCATTCAGAATTAATGTTGTTCATTCCATTGAATCCCATGAATCTAGAAGCCATGATTTGAATGATTTGATTTGGGAATGAGGAATATCTTTGAGAATGCAAGGACAAAGAAGAACCAATATTAAAGCTTCAAATCTAAGCAATATGTTAAGCAAATAGTGGATCTTGTTGGCAATCTCCAACTGATCTTTTAACTCTCTTTTTTTACAGTTTAAAGGCCGACTTCCTGTGCCACGCGAATGAAAAGACCTCAACATTAATGAAACGGTCCGTTATGAAGTAAAATGGCTTTATTTGAATTAATTACCTTTCTCTTACGAGATGTTAAGAAACATCTTTTCACTTTTAGTAACTGCAATGGTAACTTTTCTGAGGTAGCAGAAAATCACTTTTCCGCTTCTCCTTTGGGTGGAGAAGTGCTTTTGGAGTGCTCTCAATTCAAAAATCTACCAAGGCGGAAATTTGGTCTATTAGGATGCCAAAATGGCATGTGTTGATTTCATCTGCCTTCTTTATATCTCAGATTCTTTATGAGACATGTTCTTCCTTGAAATCGCTTCATTTAAATGGTTTGGCAGCAAACATACTCCGTGGGTCAAAACCCGCCTATAGGAGTATGGGAGAAGTCATTTTTTGCTTTTCTACCTTTAGGCGTATTTCCTCAATTTCTTTCTATTGAATCATTCCTCTTGACTTGTAGAGGTGTAATCCAGACACACCAGCCCTTCTTAAGCCTAAAGGGTCCATTTTAGAACTGCACTTCTTGCTGAGACATCACTTAGTATTCATTAATGGAAGATGCACATTGCTGATACTTTTCCACCAGTGGAGAGGCTCGAACCCGATTTTCTACCAAGCTGCAAAATGAAGGATTACAGCTACATACTTCCATTATGTGTAACACTAATGTTAGAAATCTTCAAACCATGGCCTTTACCAGATTGGGAACTTAACCTACCCAATGAAAACATAAACTCATAAACAGAAACCCTCTGGTCTACAAAAGAGAAGGCAATTTGGAAAAATCTGGTAAAGGCTCCCTAGCCTAAGGGAAAGTTTTCTAGACTTAGACTCAGGACTTAACAAGAAGCTTTCAAGACCACCACTATACATTAAACATTCACTTTTTTCTGAAGGGTATGCGGACTAAAAGTGGGGCAACAACTGGCTCTGTCTGGGGACTTGGACATTCACATGTCCAAGCAAGGAATCTCAAATCTCTAGTTTCACAAAGCTCAAAAAAACATGGTTCACAAAAAAACTAAATCAAGACATGGAAAGGGAAAATAGGAAGAGAACCTAACTAGGAAAAAAAAATCAGGAGCTAAACATAACTATTGTACAATACACGGGTTACCTTTTTTCAATTTAAATCTAATAGAGCTTCAAATCCTAACCATTATACATCAGGGGTAGTGCTTCACCATCTGGATATGTCAATTTGAAAGAATTCTTCTCGAACACTTGATGGTTCTTGAAAGGTCCTTTCCATAGTGTTTCAAATTTTCCGTGCATGCCCTTGGGTGCCCTACGCTTGTCCCACAACAGCACCATGTCTCCTATCAGAAATTTCTGGGGTCTGCTCTTTTTATCAAACAAAATATTTACATGTATCTGATGCTTTGTAATGTGGTCTACCATTTTCTCTCTTTCTTCTTCCAGTTTGTTTAGGTACAAAATCCTCTTTTCTAAACCATCTTCATGTATGCCATCTTCTATTGTTGTTCTTAGTTTGTAGGTTGCTAACTCTAGTGATAATGGAAGGCTAGCCTCTACTCCGTAAACAAGTTCAAAAGGGGATACACCTATGGCTCTTTTGGGAGTCACTCTATCTGTCCAGAGGGCTTCATAGATTTTCTTATGCCAGGTTCTCTGGTTTTCTGCTACAAGCTTCTTCATGATATTCACCAAGTCTTTATTGCTGGATTCAGCTTGGTCGTTCCCTTGAGGGAAATAGTTAGAAGAATGACTGACCATGATGTCATACTCAAAGAAAAATTCAGTAATTTCTTGAGAAGAAAAGTATGCAGCGTTATCCATAACTAACTTAATAGGCACACCAAACCTTACTAGGATGCTTTCTTTGATGAACTCACATACTACTTCTGAAGTAGTCCTCTTGGTTGCTTTTGCCTCCACCCATTTTGTGAAGTATTCATTCACAGTGATTATGTAGGTATGACCTACACTGGACGTGGGGTTTATAGGACCAATAAAATCAAGACCCCATTGTTGAAAAGAACCTTCAATTATCACCGGTCTCAGAGGCAACACTGCTAACTGTGGCTTTTCGGTAAACATTTTGCATTTCTCACACTTTTCTACCCAGTGGTAAGCATCTCTGAACATTCTTGGCTAGTAATAACACTGCCTTATAATATTTAATGCAGTAACTAATGAGGAGAAATTTCCTCCACAAGCTTCATCATGAAATACTTTTAACAACTTCTCTTGTTGTTGTCTATCAACACATCGGAGAAAGGTCCTATCTATTGATCTCTTATATAACCTATCTTCCCAGATAACATATTTAGAAGCCTTCAGTTTCAGGTCTCTTCTTTTCTTAGAAGTTATCCCTTTAGGGCATTCACCATATGTAAGGAAATACATGATGTTTTCAAACCAGGGGTCTTTCATACTTACTGCCAAAACCAATTGTGTAGCTTCTAGATCTTCGCCTGCTTGGTTTTCCACCATTGCCCTGCATAGTGCATTGCCTCTCACCAGCCTTGTGGGCTTGATCTCTACGTCATATTATTTTTTTTAGCTACCCATGCTCCTTTTTTGTTACATACTACATCATGTTGAGTCAATATGCTTTTCACTACGATATCAGGTACATACACAAGAGAATGTGAGTGTAAGATGTAGAATCTAAAATTCTTTAAAGCCTTAACGACTGTGAAAGCGTGTTTTTCATTTTGGGAGTATTTTAGCTCATGATTTTTCAGAGGTGTTCTCATAAAAGCAATAGAATCCTAGACTCCCTCCTCATTTTCCTGCATGAGAATGGCTGATAGAGTATGTTCAGAAGAATAACAATAGATTACAAAGTCTTTCTTGTAATCTGGGTGACATAACACCGAAGCATTGGCTATAGTGTTCTTTATGTTTTTGAGGGCTTGCTTACCAGATTCATTCCACTTGAAATTCACATTTCCCTTCATCATATCAACTATACATTTAGTAATTTCTGAAAAATCTAGAACGAACCTCCTGAGAAAGTTAACCTGACCAAAAAAAGATTTTACTCCAATTTTAATCACAGGTAAACTCGATTGTTGAATAGCTCTGACCCTTTCTGGATCGATTCTTATGCATTCTTGGGAGAGAATGTGACCTAGCGATTTCCCCTCAGTTACACAAAAGACTAACTTCTTGGGATTTAATGAAATCCCAACCTCCCGACACCTTTGCAATACTTTCCTTAAGTCATTTATATGATCTATTCTTTTCCTAGAGAATATAGTAAGATCATCCAAATACATACCAATGATTTTATTATTCATATCACTAAAGGAAAGGTCCATACCTCTTTGAAAAGTAGCTCCAGCATTGATTAGTCCAAATGGCATTCTGTAGTAAGCGAAAGTGCCCCACGGGGTGGTGAACATCATTTTATGCTGGTCCGCTTCCTCAACTTCTATCTGATTATATCTTGAAAATTCGTCCAACATAGACATCATTTTAGCTTCAGCTACGATCTGCTGTAAGTGATCCATATTGGGAAGAGCATAATTGTCTTTCAAAGAATATTGGTTAATATTTATGAAGTCTACACAAATTATTATCTCTCTGTTCTTCTTCCTCACAAACACTATGTTTGCCACCTAGGTAGAGTGGTGTATAGGATAGATGATCCTTGCTTTAAGAATTTCATCTACTTCCTTAAATATTGCATTAGAAACTTTGGGATTATAGTTCCTTTGCTTTTGCTTGGATGGAGTAGCTTCAGGTTTTAAGGGGATTTGATGCTTGAATTTCCCACCCATAAAAATTTTTAGGTCTTCATAGCTCCAAGCGAAAACATCCAAATATTCTAGGAAGATTTTCCTGCACTCATTTCGTTCTTGTTCAATACAACACTTCCCAATGTTGATCATCTTGGGATATTTCTCAATTTCAATATTCATTCCTTCATATTCACCAATAGTAGGACCTCTTTTGATTCTTTTCTTCTTCACAAAAGTGTCATGCCTGTTGAAAATTTCTTCAAGAGTAACTAGATGGGGCAGAATGATATTACCTTGCAGCTAGATAACATCTAACTTATCTTTATTTTTCTTGTCCAAATGATCTCCTTTATGATTGCCACAGACTTCTTTTTGGAAGTTGCCACCACTCTCTAGAAAGAGGAGATTCTTGTCATCTTTGAACACTTTCCAATCTTCCACATTTTTGGCTACGGACGGTCGATATATGACTTCCACTTGGTACTTCTTGTCTTTGAATTTTGGGTGGGGAAGGAGTAATGAAGCTGACATAGCCAAGGAGTCCTCTTTGGCATTCATCTCTCTCGGCACTGATTCAATAAAGAATGCGTCCAGTGTTTCTATCTCATCCCATACTCTATTTTTGTAGTTCTTTAATTTGTGATTTTTAATAGAGTATTGATTCTTAACCTAGCGCATGATAAGCTCTGCATCACCATGAGCTCTCAAAATCTTCATGCCCTTTTCCTTTGTAGTGATGATTCCTAACAGAAGGGCTTCGTATTTAGTAGTATTATTGGTATTTCTGAATTCTAATTTATAAGCCATAGGCTCACATATTCCATCTGGTGATATCAAGACCACACCTGCACCAGATCCTGACAAAGCACAACTGCCATCAAATTCAAGTGTCCATATTTGAGATGACTCTTCTTCGATATAAAATTCTTTTCCCCATTCTCCTGGTTTCACCTCCTCATCGTGATCATCAGTAAATAGCATATAGTTGCCAAATTCCAATTCTTCATACAGAATTTGGGCTTTAGGATCATCAAACTTCAGCATTGTAAACTTAGCTTTCTCTTTTGGGACCAGTTTAATCTTTTTATTACCCACCAAGATTAAAGCTTGAGACCAATCTAACTTTATTTCCCCTCCTAGATCTCTACAGAAACTCCTGCTTAGCAACAAACCGTAGCTAGCAGGTATATCAGCAACCAAAATTGTTAACAACATCTTCTTCTCAGGGTGCGCTACAAGAGCCACTTGGGCATCCTTAATTTGTCCAACCAGAGGTACTTGCTTGGAGTCCATAGAATAGGACCTACCATGAGCTTTAGTAAGGGTAAGTCCTAAAGCTTTAGCTACTATTGATGGCATCATGTTATCTGAGGCCCCAGAGTCTATTATGCAATTGCTCAACTTGCATCCATTAATATATAAAGACACATAGAATGGATTAGGATTCTGACCTGGGAAAGTAGTTGTATAATCTTAAAATGGAAGCACTTCCATTTTGATAGGTTTAGCACCCTCATTTAGTATGTTTGCATATTAGATTTGCATCTGTGCTTGATTATACATGTGTAGATGAAATTAGGGTTAGGATCTTGTGGATCCTCCTAGATTTCTCTCTCCATGGCTCTTCTCTCTAGGTAGGACCTATGTATTGTTCCTTCTAGGCCTCATCCTACTCTCTCTCTGGGCCTCTAGGCCTTCTTAACACTCTGGCACATTCCCCCACCTTCCTAGGTCCCCGACTGACTTGGAAACCTCTCAACAACTTTCTCATGACCTACCTAAAACCTCAAGTCAGGGTCGAGGTCGACCCTGACCTAGGTCAAGGTTGAGGTCAACCTTGACCTAGGTCAAGGGCGAGGTTGACATAGACCTCTGTCAGGTGTTGGTCCCCACTTTCAATTCTGGAGCTTATCGGGGTCCAGAACTTAAAATAGGTCCTTGGGTTCAGATGCGGAAGTGTTTTCTCTGATATTTGAATTAATATGTTCCCTCCTTAGTTGGTAATTGTGATTGGACCATGATTCAAGGTGAAATCTGAATTTGGATCTCTTGCATTACCCTAGGAGGCCTATGTTGAGAACTCTATATAAAGACTCTCTTTTGCCTTCATTTGATCATGAAACGAAATTGGGAGATGGCATGATGAAATGATGATGCAAACAAGCAAGAGGATGATATAGAAGGACTAGCTAGGAGGACATATCATCATCTTCAATCAAGAATTTTGAGGACAAGCTATGGTGGATCTTCATTGAAGCAAGAAGGCTCTCTCTTTAGATCTACTATTCACAACATTCAAGCATTCAAAGGACATTATCATGGGGTAGCAATTACGGATTGTGAGTTGATAGGAATACTTTAGCCTTGGGGGCTTGGTATGCTTTCTTTGTCATATTCAAATCTATGCATTTCTTTCTCATTTCCATGTTATGTTAGGATTGTTAATCTAGAAGATTAGATCTTGATATTACATGTTTAAAGACCCTTTTCAAAAGAGCAATACACACACTATACATTCTATATTCGGCTATTCATGGAGATGGAGATCATGAAAATGGGGGTTTGACTAAGGAAAAACCCTATATAGCCACCCCAAAATCCCTCTTTTCAGATATTTGCAGGTTTTTTGGGGGGAGTTATAGGTGTAGGATGGAAAATCTAAAACCAGATTTGGATACCCTTTTCAGCAAACTTCTGAGATCCGCAAACAGATTTTCTATCAACATTGTGCAGGTCAGGGTCGACATTATTGGGTCAAGAGTGACATTTGTGGGTCTAGGTCGACTTTTTTTATAAGACGACATCAGAATGGAAAAATATTTATGGGTTTTGTTTGTCTCTGCGTTTTGGTTCGGGATCAACTGTTAGATTTTCCAGAAACTCAATACAGACCTCAGAAAATGATTTTTTCCAGATCTTCTATATTAAGAGGTAGGTATCTTGTCCCTCTATTCTTTACATACTCTTTCAATCCTTTATCATAACAATTAAGTGTAAAAAAACTAATTTTGACCTTAGGATCTCTCTATTATCTCACTAGGCAAATCTTATTTAAGAAATCCTTTATGAGCCAAATTTAGACATTACATTTTGGTGAACCCGCGATGGACAACTCTTTCTTTTTCCTTGGTGTTAGATTTACATTTCACATTAGATATTGCATGCATATAGAAGTAGACTTTCTTTTATGCTCTTGCATTTATATTTAAAAATTTATAACAATCACAAAATTACTTTAAAAATACAAAAAAAAAAAAAAAAAAATTTCATACTTGTAGTGTTTCCTTGTGTTCAACATGTATGATTTTTGTTTTGAATACTTTGATGAGGATTTTTTTGTACAAAAGGATAGATCTTTTAATGAGGTACATGGAAGTGAGAATGCAAATGGTTTGGATGAGATCCCCATGGATCCTATTCCTATTTCATCCTCCTCCACAACCTCTTCAATTGACCTTTACCATAGAGTGTATGCATGGTTACCTTTGTATTCCTCTATTTGCAACATCGAGACACCTAAAACAATATTTCCTAAACATTTGATGACAGTAACAGGATGTCCTCGAATAACTATTAAGGGTAAACCCAGAGATACCTTGGATTTCTTTGATAACACGGATTCTATTTTGCATGCTTATCACACATGGAATAATCCTCAACCTACTGTCCCAGCAACTTTACCTCCTTCTCAACCCATGCTTCCTCAAGCACCTAGGTTACCTTCTTCCTTTAAGGAATATGACTTATTGGAATAGTTACGTGCTACTCTGGCTAAGATATCTTTATGGGAATTACTTCAAACTTTTCCTACATATCATGAGGCATTGCAAAAAGCTTTATCTATTCTCCCTGCTACGCCTTCTAATCAAGAGAATATTAATTCATTTCTGGAGTGCATGCATATTATGCCTTCTGTACCTCCTATTGTGTTTTCTAATAATGATTTACCTACTTTTGAGGTGCAAAATCAATATGATGCTCTTATGGTTGTTGTCTCTATTAATCAGAGTATTATTCACAGAACATTGATTGATAATGGATCTGGGCTTAATGTTTGTAGCATGGATATGCTTAGGGAAATTAAGGCCGATCTTACAACTATTCAACCAGATAGTATTTCTATTTGTGGATTTGATAATATTGCAAAGAAAACTTTGGGTATTATTACACTACCCATTAAAGTTGGTCATGTGCTTCTTTATACTCCTATCCATGTCATGCCTAGACCACTCAACTATAACCTTCTATTAGGAAGACCCTGGTTACATACTATGCATGTAGTTCCTTCTACTCTTCATCGCAAGGTTAGGTTCATTTATAACAATCTAATGTACACACTACATGCGGATGATGCACCAAATCCTTGCCTGAATGCAGAATATGCTAAGATTCCTTAGCCTATACAACTAGTCAAGCAACCTGAACAACCACCTGAGGTAAAACAAGATGAGATTCCATCTTCTTCCCTGACGGAAGATGATTGGGGAACATTGGATTTTAATCCTGCTTTTATAGGAGAATATAAAGTATCAGATTTGGAATTGATGAAAGAACAAACTGAGTTTGAAAAACAAGTTTTTATTCCTTCTCCACTTTCTGAGGCGTTAAAAATTAGCTTTGTTGTAGCTTCTTGTGATGAAACAATTGAGACAATAAAACCAGATTGCTATGACATTGTGACATATGTCACTCCTTTAACTCAATCTAATATAGCCAACAAGTATGGTTCTGGTTATCATTTACTCAAGAAAGTAGGATTTAACGGGAAAGGTTGTGGTAAGTATGAACAAGGTATACAAGTACCCCTGGATAATGAAGGTTGTGATTATACTTATGGGTTAGGACTCAATCCTTATAGGCAACCATCAGCTTTTCCTCTTAATGTTAATCATATTTGTGGTGGACATTTGAAATTAGTTAATCTGCTTCTCCTTAGCATGGATCAAAAGCCTAAGTTGGACATCTTTCCTGAGGATGAAGCTCTTGCTAATTTTTTAGGAGCTTATCAAGATCTACCTACATTTCATCATAAAAGGAGAAAGTTATATTGCTTGAATAGTGAAGCCTATTTTGGAGAACATGATGAATCGGATATTTCCCCTTTACCAATAGATTCTCCTATACAAAGTAGTTTATTAATATCTAAGACCATCGACATTCAAGTGGAAAAAAATGATGTTGAAAAGACAATCAAAATTAGGAAGTGTTTGAGTCAAGATGAGCACAATCAATTGGTTTCTCTCTTTCTTGAATATAAAGATATCTTTGCTTGGACATATTTGGATATGCCAGGTATAGACCCAAAAATTGTCACTCACAATATTGTCCTTAAACCCAATGCTAAACCTGTGAAACAGAAAATTTGAAAGATGAATCCTAGCATCGCTTTACTAGTAAAAGAAAAAATTGAAAAATTACTAGGTGCAGGATTCATCCGCTCTATTGATTATTCTGAATGGATTTCCAATATTGTGGTTGTTTCTAAGGGAGGAAATAAAATAAGAATGTGCACTGATTTCTGAGACCTAAATAAAGCATCCTTAAAAGATGACTTCCCACTACCT
>MU227221.1:404051-434391 GCA_018584345.1 Thuja plicata
GAATGTGCACTGATTTCTGAGACCTAAATAAAGCATCCTTAAAAGATGACTTCCCACTACCTAATATTGACATGATTGTGGATTCAACAGCGGGTCATGCATTATTGTCTTTTATGGATGGATTTTTTAGGTTATAATGAAATCTTTATTCTTGTTGAGGATCAACTTAAGGCCGCATTTATTACACCTTGGGGGACATTCTATTGGGTCATGATGCCTTTTAGATCAAGAAATGTGGGAGCTACTTATCAACGCGCCATGACTTTGATTTTTCATGATTACATTCATAAGATTTTGGAAGATTATGTGGATGATATCTTGGAAAAGTCTATACAAAGAGAATATCATGTGTTCATTTTATGACAAATATTTGAAAGAATTAGGAATTACAACATGAGGTTAAATCCTAAGAAATGTGCTTTTGGAGTTGATTCTGGAAAATTATTAGGATTTATTATCTCTAAGCAAGGCATAGAAGTTGATACTGAGAAGATTGATGCTATTGTTAGCATGCCTCCTCCTAAGAATATCTCTCAATTGCGTAGTTTACAAGGTAAAATACAATCTATTCATTGCTTTGTTTCTAACCTAGCCAATAGGACTGTTCCTTTTACTTCTTTACTCAGAAAAGACACTACTTTTTCTTGGAACCAGGAATGCATGAAGTCTTTTGAGTAATTTAAAGAATATCTGGCTAATCATCCTATCCTACAGCCTACTCAATTCAATAAACCCTTTTATCTATATACCTCTGCCACTTCTAATGCTATGAGTGCATTGTTGGCTCAACATGATAGTGACGGCAAGGAAAGACCTATATACTATATTAGTCATACCTTGTTGGATTATGAAACATGATATACTCAACTAGAATGACAATGCTTGGCTTTAGTTTACACTTGTCAAAAACTCTGGCATTATTTACTCAATGTTGAAGTCAATGTGATTGTTAAATTTGATCCCTTAAAACACCTTTTCTCAAAAACCGATCTCTTCGGTCGATTAGCAAAATGGGTGATGTTGCTCACAGAATTTGATCTCAATTTCATCCTTCAAAAGTCAATTAAAGGACAACCTTTAACTGATTATTTAGCTGAATCTCCTTGTCCTCATTCTAATACAATTGTTACCTCGGTAGAATTCCCCGATGAGAATATATTTGCAATCAAACAAGATGATATTGGGGAGTTATTTTTTGATGGCTCTAGATGCAAGACAGGCTCTGTGGTGGGACTCATCTTGATCCCTCCTATGAATAAACCAATCCCTATGTCATATAAATTAATTTTTCCTTGTACTAACAACATTGCGAAGTATGAAGCTCTTATAGTTGGTTTACGAGCAGCTTCATCTCTTCAGATTAAAAACTTAGAAATTTACGTGGATTCATAATTGATTGTGGAAAAAATCAAAGGAGGTTATCAAACCAAGAATGATAAGATGGCACAATATTGAGATTTGGCTTTGGATATTCTTTCACAATTCTCTTCTTACACAATCCAAACTTTACCTAGGAAAGATAATCAACATGCAGATGCCATGGCAAGTGCAGCTTCTTTGGTTTGCCTTGAGAATAACAATGAGGACTTTCAATTCACTACACACACTCTTAAATTCCCTATCATTTCTGATAAGGTTACTGTTGATTATTATAGCTTGCATTTAGATGAATGGTATTCACATATCTTTCAATTCCTGAAAGATAATACTTTTCCAGAATCGGCAACAAGGAACACACGTAATCATATTAGAAATCTTGTAGCCCGCTATATTATTTTAGGAGAAACACTTTACAAATGATCTTACAACGGTTTACTATTAAGATGTCTTAACAAAATTGAAGTACATGTAGCTTTAGCAAAAGCTCACTCTAGTTCTTGTGGGGGACATTTTGGTGGGAAATCTTTAGTCAATAAAATCCTCAGAATGGGATACTACTGGCAAACAATGGAACAAGATTCTTTTACATTTGTCAAAAAGTGTCCTTAGTGTCAACAACATGGTAATTTAATTCATGCTCCTACTCGTGAGCTTCATAATCAAGTTGCTCTGTGGCCTTTTAGCATTTGGGGTTTTGACCTTATTGGAAAAATCTCACCAGCTTCTTCTCAAGGACACACATACATTCTCATAGCTACAGATTACTTTATGAAATGGGTAGAAGCTATCCCTCTTCATTCTACTACTACAGATGTTATTTTTGATTTTATCCTTAACCATATTATAGCACAATTTGGTATTCCTTCAACGATAGTTTCGGATAATGGTACATATTTTAAGAACAAAGAAGTCACAAAATTCATGGAGAAATATTGTATACAACATAGATTTTCTACTCCCTACTACCCTCAATCTAATGGTCAAGTTGAAGCATCAAATAAGGTTATTGAACAAATATTAAAGAAAATAGTCAATAAACATGCGAAAGATTGGCATACACAACTTACTTATGCCTTGTGGGCTTATAGGACTAGTGTTCGTACGGCCACTGGCACTTCACCTTATAATCTTGTTTATGGGACTGGCGCTATCATGCCTTTGGAATTAGAAATACCATCCTTGTGTGTTTCATTTCATGGGATCATTAACAAAGATACTTTCTGGGAACAACGATTACAAGAATTAGAAATGTTAGACGAACAATGAATAAATGCTTTGGAACACATTAAGGCCTATCATAAATCACTCCAAAAACAATATAATCACAAAGTGATTGAATGGTCATTCTTGGTAGGTGATTTAGTCTTATATGAGAACCAAAGAAATGTGAATGCTCTACCTAGTGAAAAAGGAAAATTTAGTCCAAATTGGCTTGGACCCTTTGTGGTAATTGAGGATTTTACTTTAGGTGCTTATAAAATCACTGATATGAATGGCGTTCCTCTTAGGGAAACTATTAATATCATGCATCTCGAACATTATTATCCTTAAATCATCATTTCTTTCTTTATGTGTGTATGTGTTCCTTATAGAATAATTATTTTATAAGTTATGTAGCTTAGAATGCATTCATACATATTTTCCTTTCCTCTTTCTTTTTTAGTTTTATTCATTTGATGAAAGTAGAAAGTAATCAACCATAGAACTAATTATTCCCAAAAAATAGAGTTTTCTTCATAAATAAACTTTTTGTTTTGAGTCCAATACATATGTGGCACAAGGTGCCATATCTATCAATCTCTATCCCTATGCTCTGAAGGTCGGTGGCTCCTAGTTCTCTTAGATCTATAGTATGAGGTTGAGGATCTCAGAATGGTATTCCGTGTGTGACTCCTTGATATGTTCATCTCTTGGATCTACTCATGGGCTCTCTGCACGTCAGCCATCAATTTCTCTTCTCTTTCCTTACATAACCTCAACTCTCACTGTACACATAGGAAGATATCTGCATGTCTTCTAGGATCCCTTTGTCCTACAAGGGACTCTCTCTCACTAGCTGGAAGTCAGTAGGATATACATGTATCCTTTAGAACCTCAAATACAAAACTCCTCCACTCCGCTACACTCCCTACAAAGTTCAAATATAAAACTTATTTAATTTCTTCTTCTAAGACAAAATCATTATTCAAAAAACATTCTAAAGCTATATCATACCTGGACCTCTGGCCTGGGCATCACTAAAGGATCTAGATGGTGGGGGCATGGATTGACTACTCTCCCCTCACTCACTCTATCTAGGTCTCGGTGGTGGTGTCTCTGTGTGCGCTCGAGGAGGTCATTGTGATCTCAAGGGAGTAACATAGACTGGCTGATCACTGGTGTCTGTACTGCGACCTGGGGGCATCTCCGCTACTCTTTCCTCTACTCTCTCCTCCTCCATAGTATCTTCTCCAAGGGGAGGTTCCTCCTCATCTCTCTGATCCTCCTCCTCTCCTACTGGCATGTCATCTCCTTGGTGGTTCCTCTCTAAAGGACCTAGATCACTTGTGGGATAGTCATCGAGAAAGATAGGATGGGTCCCCTGTAAAATCTAGTATCTGATATACTCTCTGCTAACACCTGCATAGGATAACTCAGGGGCTACCTCTATATCCTCAGTCTCATCTATCTCACTATCCACAATATCAGCTACTGTCGGTCAACGTATGGTGCCAGGTCTCTGATAGTATCTCGTCAAATATGCGTACTGAGTTACTGTATGAGGGACCCCCTGTACCAAACCAAACTATCTCATCACCCTATCATAGTAATATGGCATCACGACATGATTGGTAGGACCTTCTAGCATCTTACGCTGCTGTGAATGTCTCAACTGATGTCCGATATCCGGCCACTCTACCATCTCACAATAAGGTCTCCATATCACATCTATACCTGGTATACGGTCAAAGCATACCCTTTAAAAGAGGATATCTCCATGCTGCCAGACATCTGCTAGTGGATATGCAAAGGCTCTAGGTGTGCTCACATCTATCATCGCAGGAGTACCCTATGGTCATGTACATGTGTAATGCTCAAAAATCCAAACCTGTAGCAATGTGCACACTGTAAGACTCTCCTGTTGGTATCTCACTAACTGACTCAACTCATGATAAAGATGAGCCAACATGTTGTGGCCCCATGAGATAGTGACCCTGTCACTCTCCATCCTGCATATGAGATGAGTGAGTGGTTCTAAAAATATTGTACCCTTTGTGTTGGGAACTAAAACCAAAGCAAGTATACATAGAATCACTGTCTATACCAAAGGTGTCAGACCTGCTAGTATGACTGCCAGAGATATCTGATTTGATCGGGTCCTCAACTGTGGTACCCATCCTAAATAATACTCCATATCTGCAAAAACCTTAGGTAGACCCTACGGTACTTTTGGTCTAACAGGCTCACCTCAGACTAGAAGTCGTAGGATCCTATACACATCCTCCAGCGTGACTGTGATCTCTCCTGACAGAAGATGGAAAGAACATGTATCCTCATCCCATCTCTCTATCATGGCTGATATCATAGATTGATGGAACCTCAGCTGTGGTAAGACTGCTACCCAGTAAAATCCCACATTTCTAAATAACTATATCTCCTCCTTTTGTAGCTCGGCAACACTCCCTCTGACAGATAGAAATAACCCTCTGAAGGGATGCTCTCGAAGACGGATTGGATCCTGCAAGCACAAACATGAATCATATCAGTACTTCTACATCAAACATATTCTGTACCCACCTGACTTGGTCAAGGTCAACCTTTTTGGGTCAAGGTTGACCTTTATGGGTCAGGGTCGACCTTTATGGGTCAGGGTCAACTTTTATGGGTCAAGGTCGACCTGCCCCCAAAAAGGACAGAACCTCCCCAGTCAGGGTCGACCTTTATGGGTCAGGGTCAACCTTACTGGGTCAGGATCAACCTTATTAGGTCAAGATCGACCTTCCCTATAAAAACATCAAAATTTCAACCACAGGTACTAGAAATAGGAACTCACCTCGGGCACTGGCTGTCTGCCGGCTAGGCACTCCCTCATGACCTCCATGCGGCTCACTCAAAACTCCTCACTCTTCGACATCCTATATCCATTCCCAAATTCTAAAAATGGTAAGACTGAGGTGGTAAGTGTCTCTTTCTCTTATTTCTAGGTAGTAAATTAGGGTTTTACTAGGGTTTCATTTGAAGTTATGTAGGTTAAATTCAAATTTTCCCTTTATGTGCATTTAGATAGACATCTACTCTTTTCATCATAACTTGATTTTGGTAGCTCCATTTTCAGTGCCATCAGAGGTGTTGGAATCATGATTCAGATATATAACCTCTTAAATCAGTTTAGGAAGGTTTAGGACCATTATAACTAGTTTAGGAAAGGACCTTTTTCAACAAATTACATATTCAGTGTGTAGAAATCACCTTATCACCCTGTTTCACCTTCCATGATTTAGTAAGCCAAATCAGGGGGGCATAAGGGGCTCTATATACTTCTCAAGATCATCATAGTAAGACTTAGTTTCTCTTTGGATTTTCATTAACCTCATGTGCTGCAGTTTGCAGATACTAATGGTTTCTTGCAGGATCTTCACATTGAGGACTTGGCTATATCCTTTTTATACTTTATGATGTTTTCTTACTTTAGATTGCATATTCACATAGTATCATATCTAAGATAAAGTGGGGCCTAAATGTATCATATTAAAATTGAAGCACTTCCATTTTGATAGGTTTAGCACCCTCATTTAGTATGTTTGCATATTAGATTTGCATCTGTGCTTGACTATACATGTGTAAATGAAATTAGGGTTAGGATCTTGTGGATCCTCCTAGATTTCTCTCTCCATGGCTCTTCTCTCTAGGTATGACCTATGTATTGGTCCTCCTAGGACTCAACCTACTCTCTCTATGGGCCTCTAGGCCTTCTTAACACTCTGGCACATTCCCCCACCTTCCTAGGTCCCCGACTGACCTAGAAACCTCTCAACAACTTTCTGGTGACCTACCTGAAACCTCAGGTCAGGGTCGAGGTCGACCCTGACCTAGTTCAGGGTTGAGTTCAACCTTGACCTAGGTTAGGGTCAAGGTCAACCTTGACCTAGGTCAAGGGTGAGGTCGACATAGACCTCTATCGGGTGTTGGTCCCCACTTTCAAATCTGGAGCTTATCGGGGTCTGGAACTTAAAATAGGTCCCCGAGTTCGGATGCGAAAGTGGTTTCTCTAATATTTGAATTAATATTTTCCCTCCTTAGTTGGTAATTGTGATTGAACCATGATTCAAGGTGAAATCTGAATTTGGATCTCTTGCATTACCCCAGGAGGCCTATGTTGAGATCTCTATATAAAGACTCTCTTTTGCCTTCATTTAATCATGAAACGAAATCGGGAGATGGCATGACGAAATGATGATGCAAAAAAGAAATAGGATGATATAGAAGGACTATCTAGGAGGACATATCATCATCTTCAATCAAGCATTTTGAGGACAAGCTATGGTGGATCTTCATTGAAGCAAGAAGGCTCTTTCTTTAGATCTACTATTCACAACATTCAAGCATTCAAAGGACATTATCATGGGGTAGCAATTATGGATTGTGAGTTGATAGGAATACTTTAGCCTTGGGGGCTTGGTATGCTTTATTTTTCATATTCAAATATATGCATTACTTTCTCATTTCCATGTTATGTTAGGATTGTTAATCTAGAAGATTAGATCTTGATATTACATGTTTAAAGACTCTTTTCAAAAGAGCAATACACACACACTATACATTCTATATTCGGATATTTGTGGAGGTGGAGATCACCAAAATGGGGGTTTGACTAAGGAAAAACCCTATATAGCCACCCCAAAATCCCTCTTTTCAGATATTTGCATGTGTTATTTTTGAGAGTTACAGGTGTAGGACGGCATATCTGAGACCAGATTTGGATACCCTTTTCAGCAAACTTCCGAGATCCGCAAACAAATTTTTTGTTGAAACTATGCAAGTTAGGGTCGAAATTATTGGGTTAGGGGTGACATTTGTGGGTCAAGGTTGACCTTTTTCATAAGACAACATCAGAACGGAAAAATATTTCTGGGTTTTGGTCGTCTCTATGTTCTGGTTTGGGATTAACTATCAGATTTTCTAGAAACTTAATAAAAACCTCAGAAAATGAGTTTTTCCATATCTGCCATATTATGAGGTAGGTATCTTGTCCCTCTATTCTTTACATACTCTTTCAATCCTTTATCATAACAATTAAGTGTAAAAAAACTAAGTTTGGCCTTAGGATCTCTCTATTATCTCACTAGGAAAATCTTATTTAAGAAATCCTTTATGAGCCAAATTTAGACATTACAGTAGCTAACATAGATGATTCACCTTGCTCAATGGGCTCCACAAAAATTGACTCATTTTCTATAGTAGTCATGACATTCTAGTTTAGGTTCTGATTCCCTCCATTACAATAATCTACTAATTTTTTCAATTCTATAGGATTGGATTTCAGATAATCTATGGGTGAGATTTGAATTTGAGAGTCCCTACAGAATTGAATAATGTCAAAAGAGTTTTTCTCCTTACCTAGTTGTAGAATTCTCACACCTTGATTGGCTTCCTTAGAGTTGGAGGTAGATGCCTCATTATTTTTAGGTGGGGGGAAGAGGCATGACCTTTATCTTTCTAGCTCCTAGTCAAGACCGTATAGGAAGTCTCGTCTATGGTCGCATAACATGTTACTCCTTGTTCTGAATCATACTCATACTCTAAATATAATTTTTCAGATTCACCATGCAAGTATGAGTCTATTTCGGTGCTGGTGACTCTAGCATTCCATTCATCAGTTTGATGCATTTTCCAAGCACGGGCTACATCAGGGCAGCTTTCTCCGTTGTGATTTGTAGTTAGATGAAAGGCACACATATTCCCTCTTTTAAGGGGGGGCTTCAATAGATAGTCTTTGTTGTGGACCAGTTAATTGTAGTGATTTACTATGAGCATTCCTCCCATCATTGCCCCTTCTAGGTTTCTCTTGATAGTTCCGTTGATAAGGGTTATTGAATCTAGGAAGTTGCCTTTTGAAGTTGATGAATTCATTTGACAATTTTTGCATCATCTCATCAAATGATCTAATACCACTAGAACTAGCTCTTGACTGGATTTCCCTCTTCCATTTCCCAGATGAGATCATGTGGTCTTCGAGTTCCACGATAGTTCTCTGTGTAGCATCCAAACCTATAGGATTAACTCTTCTTAGATCATAATTAATATCTGGTGGCATAACACTTATAAAGAATGTTTTCAAATTCCCCGTCATAGGCCTTTCAGCCACTAGAATACAATTTACAAGCTTATTGAGTTTAGCTATGAAATATCTCATACTAATAGAAGGCTCTTTCTCGATAGAGGTTAATTGCATCAATAGAGCATATTCATCTTCTGCAGTTTTAGACCTTCTTTCAAAAGTAGCTCTCATGGAGGCCCAGTCTGTAATAGAATAATTTGGTAGGTGGTGAAACCAATCGGTAGTGCCCTCAACAAGCATCTCAAAAAATAATCTAATGGCCACATCCTCTTCCTGTACTGCTATAATATTGACAGAAGAAAAGAATGCAGCAATATGTTTGTCTGTAGATACTTTCCCGTCTCCAAAAAATTTAGGAAAATTCTTTCTAGACCCTGAGGGAAGAGGATTGTATGCTACTAATTGCAAGGGTTCGACTGCAGTGGCCCAAGGGAGTGCCATTTTTACTTGAGGTAAATAAAGGGTTAGATTGATAACAGGGGGAGCAACTACTCCGTGTAATGTTAACACTTGGCAAGTGGTGGATAAAAGAGTAGACTACTTAGGGGGGGAAGAAGGTCTGTTCTGAATTTTTGTAGTTTTGTTTCTTTGGTGGGATACTTCAATTAGAGAAAATTTAATATCCGCAAGTCTCTCAAAGACTGGATTTGTACTTCCTTCTTTCTTTGTGCTCCTAAGAAACCTTTTAGGCTCCAGAGTTTTGACTAATTTTGTGGCCTAGCTTCACGCTCAGCTTGGCATTGTGCTCTTCTTTGATTTCTCTTTTGAAAGGCTCTTTCAAGTGCTTCTACTCTAGCTTCTTCTTTCTCTAGCACTTCACTAGTGTTTATGTAATGTTCGGTGCTTCTTTTGTTCCTCCAGGCGAAAGTGTTCAGTGAAGAAATAAGGTCTTCTTGATCGTCTTGAAAACCAAGATTTGGTTGGAGTACAGGAATTATATTTTCATGGGGAAGCACCATCTTTCCTCATGATATGCTTCTAGTGTAACGACTGTTCATCTCCCTAGCAGAGTCACCAAAAATCTATCGGTAAACAGATTGTTCTTTTCAATTTAACTCTAAAATACCCAAAATACTTAAGAACAATTGAATACAACAGTTGGAAAATTGTTATTGAAAAAAATGATTTCCCTCTAAATTTAAAGGTACATCTCCCTTATATCAATGATATTCAATGAATTTTTCTCTTTCCTAGTCTAAAAGGGGTATGTTCTTAACCCGAGAACAAAAGAGGCAAACCAAGCTAATCCTAGGTAGGAAATAGCTCAGGCAAGACGAATTCAACTCTAAATCTAGCCAACTCTAAGATTTCATCAATCAGATTAACTCCCAAAATTGGTAATGCATGAACTTCTACTGAAAATGCAGATGCAAGACTAAAGATTAATGATGGAACAACAATTAATCGATCTATATCATAAGAACATTTCCCAAACTTAAGATAACAATGAATTTCCCTTTTGCTAATTGTATCAAATCATAATACAAAGCTATGGTTCAAACACATATTGTAAATCCAACTTCAAAGAAACATCTGAATTGAATAGAAAGATAAGTGCAATGCAAATGGAACAGATAAAAAAATGGTATTCAGACATACAAATTTGACTTAGCAAAATGCTATCTTTCACACCAAAATTTAGCCGACCTTTGTATTGATTTTGGAAATAGTACATATAGAGTCCCAGATTGGGCCGTTACAAAAAGGGGGTAACTGAAACAATTCAACTTCCCCAACTAGAATTGATAACCGAAATATTATCCGTTACATTTTGATCAAAATTTAGTACAAAGAGAGAATCTACTTTAAGATTCAGTTTCTCTCCCCTTGCCTAATTTATCCCTATAAGCAGTGACAGCTGTGATAACTTTGATAAGTTCTTCATGTCTGATAATGTGGACATTGGTATATCGGATGAGCCATCATGAATTCTCTTTAGCCAGACTTTTAATTATGTATGTCTGATCCTTCAATTCTTCCATGTCTTTATAAACACATCCACTCAACTGTTGAAGTTCTGGAACTTTGTCCAAGTGGGTGGAAGATGGCTCTAACAACTTGTCTACATAATCAGAGAATGATTTCTACATGTTGGCTAGTCCTATCATTTCTTTACCTTCTCCACTTGTCTGTGATTCTGTATGCAAACCTTGAAGAATCTTAAAGTCTTTGTTTTTTTCTCCTTTGACCTTAATATCTACATGCTGCAACCCCGTCTGGGCCTAGATGATCATTTCAATTTTGAACTCTAGACTTTGAAGCCACCAATTAGAGGTTCATCTCCCTTCTGCAGAATCTTTGCTTTCAATGCCTCTTTTTTCTTCATCTTCATAGCTACATGGAGCATTACTATGCACTCCTAACACTTCACTCTCTCAGATGTGAGAGTTTGTAAATTCTTCTCGATGTTATTCTTTTCTGTCTCCAACCTCAAGAGAGCATTACCTAACTTCTCAACAATTTCCAACCCTTCAGATTTGAGCCTCTCACCCCATCCTCTACTGATCTGCGCAAAGTGGTGATCTTCCTATAACTTGGCTAATATATCTTGATTCTCTACTGCATTGGGATCAAAGGTGGATTGGGTGCTGGGAACACTTGCAATTGGGGTGAGGAGATGTCTTATGAAATTTTTTAGCTCAGCCACTTCTTCCTTCAGTTGAACCTTGGCAGTCTTGAGCTCCTTGAGTTCTTCTTCTATCACCACATTAGTAGACTTCCACTAGTCTACCTTGGTTTCATGGTGAGCTGACCCCATATCAAATGACTGTAGCTGAAAATTTGAAGTGGACATATCTTTGAATCTACCATCCTTGGTTGTTTTGGCCACTTCCATAGTGAAGTGCCCAGTCTCAGGGTCACGACCTAGAGTAGACATCGTCTTTACTTTCTTCTATTTTCTCATAGCACCCTTGGGCTGAAAAGCTCGTGACAGAGTATCTTTTCTAGAAGGCCCTTCTTCCACCCTCTTCCTCTTGCATTCTAGAGTATTTTCTATCCATGACTTTGCGCTAGTAACTTTGTTGGCAGAAACCAACTCCTCAATGAACAACTTCCTGAGGACTGGGGGTGTAGCCTTTGGTCTCAAAGCAAATGGATTCACTGAGGTAGGAGAAGAGGACACCAATTTGGCTACTGAAGCAACCTTCTATTTCTTCCTGGCCTCTCCTTTTGATTCTGTGGTTGAAGGAGTGTCTTCACCCACTTCTACTATGACAGGGGACCTTCTCCTTGGGGAATCCTAGGTTGAGGGGTCAAATGGTACATCTATTGTGACTGCTTTTACTGACCACTCTGGTTCTACATCCATTGTGAGCTCCTTTGTTGTTCTGATATTTAGGATTGAACCTTCTCCACAAGTCTTCTTTGGCTGAACTTCTTTTTTAGGAGGTTCATCACCTCCACTAGTTGGATGAGAAGAACTTTTGGACATACTTGGGAGTATTACTGAGGAAGTTTCTGGGATGTTGGAGGAATCCTTTGTCAGAGTTCTTTGAGTAGGAGGCTTCCTTTCTTACCTCTTCCTTCTTCCTGCTATCCATTCAACCCACTACTTTTTCCTCTTATAAATACCACTCATTAGGGTCTGCAAGTCACCAACGGCTTGATCTAACATGAGCTTGGAACTTATGGAGAGAGGCTTGATCTTCTCGAGATAGGTGTTATCATACATGTGCTGGTCATCATCTAGTAGCCCTTTGACTGCAAAATTGACCTTGAAATTTTTGTTTTGTTCAATGGATAATATGGCATAGAACCTATCTCTGCTCTCCAGATCATCTCTACAATTGGCCCAGTAGTCTTCAATGTCATCTACATGGTGGATAGCTCAGGCCATTTGTAGATAATCATGAGCATAATTAAGGGGATTGTATTGTGGCCTTAGAACATCATAGGTTTCCAACGAAAACCTCTTAGAGAATTCTTTTAGGACATTCTTCACCTCAAACCAGGAAGCACAACTGTAGGCACCAATAGTCATGGGGAATTCATAGCCTTTCTTCTTGGCATCGACACATATCACATTCACTTACAGAGCTTGTCTCATCACCTCCACTAGCATGATCATATCCATAGGATATCTTGGTAGCTTCAAAGGGAAGTCATCAAAACCTGCAAGACGAAGGTATGAGAAATCTCTGAATTGAATGAAATAGCATCCAAATTGGCTGATGAAAGCCATGGATTTGGGGGAGAATCTCCTTTCTAGATAGCCTTGTAACTCCCTACATAATCTCATTGTAAATGCATCATTAACCCGAGGGTATTTTGCATAGTTGTTATGAATTTGGAAGCCATGATTCGAATGATTTGATTCAGGAATGAGGAATATCTTTGAGAATGTGGGGACAAAGAAGAACCAATATTAAAGCTTAAAATCTAAGCAATATGTTAAGCAAATAGTGGCTCATGTTGGAAATCTTTAACTAATCTTATAACTTTTGAATTTTTACCGTTTAATGGCCGACTTCCCATGTCACAGGAATGAAAAGACCTCAACATTAATGAAATAGTCTGTTATGAAGTAAAACAGCTTTATTTGAATTAATTACCTTTCTCTTACGGGCCATTAAGAAATGTCTTTTCACTTTTAGTAACCACAATGGTAACTTTTTTGAGGTAGTGGAAGATCATGTTTCCACTTCTCCTTTGGGTGCAAAAGTGCTTTTAGAGTGCTCTTGGCTCAAAAATCTGCCAAGGGGGAAATTTGATCTATCAGGATGCCAAAATGGCATGTGTTGATTTCATCTGCCTTCTTTATATCTTAGATTCTTTATGAGATAGGTTCTTCCTTGAAGTCACTTCATTTAAATGGTTTGGCAGAAAACATACTCCGTGGGTCAAAACCCTCCTATAGGAGTAGGGGAGAAGTCATTTTCTTCTTTTCTACCTTTAGGCTTATTTCCTCAATTTCTTTCTATTGAATCATTCCTCTTGACTTGTAGAGGTGTAATCTAGACATAGTAGCCCTTCTTAAGCCTAAAGGATCCATTTTATAACTGTACTTCTTGCTGAGACATCACTTAGTAGTCATCGGTGGAAGATGCACTCTATTGATACTTTTCCACCAGTGGAGAGGCTCGAACCCAATTTTCTGCCAAGCTACAAAATGAAGGATTATGGCTACATACTTCCATTATGTGTAACACTGATGTTAGAAATCTTCAAACCGTGGCCTTTACTGGATTCAGAACTTAACCTACCCAATGAAAACATAAACTCATAAACACAAACCCTCCGGTCTACAAAAGAGAAGGCAATTTGGAAAAATATGGTAAAGGCTCCCTAGCCTAAGGGAAATTTTTCTAGACTTAGACTCAGTACTTAACAAGAAGCTTTCAAGATCACCACTATACATTAAACACTCACTTTTGTCTGAAGGGTATGCGGACTAAAAGTGGGGCAATAGGAAACATACTACATTATCACACTATATTATCACTAATACAATATGAAATATAATAGTTGATGTCCATCAAACTACCAATCTTATGTACTATAACCGATACAAATATCTGGTCCTCAGTAAGCTTATGTGAGCTTGGATTTAATTCTTGCAGCTCTTTCTCTATCTTCAATCCCTTCACTGGATAGATGTATAATCTTTTTTCTTTTGATGTGATGTGTTCTCTCCCTATTTCAAACTCTCTCCCTTTGACTGTTCTTTTCTTTTGATGTCTCTTTTCTCTGGTGTCAGCAATCTCTCCCTTTCTATGTACTCTCCCTTTCTGGTTACATCTCAGCAATCTCTCCCTTTCTATGTAGTCTCCCTTTCTGGTTACATCTCTCCCTTTGGATAATGTGATGGATATAATCTCTCTTTAATGTGATAATAGATATAATCTCTCCCTTTGACAGCAATGCCAAACAAATATTTAACAGTGTTGCCAAACAATCCTCTCTATCCATAATATACTCCTTGAATTTCCCAATCCATCAACAATATAACAACTCTGGTGCTTGGAGTAGATAAATACCTTGCTATGTATAGATGTATCTTTGAATTCCATCTCTTAGGTTGCATCAACATGAATGATATTTTGATAGTATGTAGGTTGGTGCAACCTTCTAGTCATCTTACTAACCAATAGACAAGGGTCTGACCCCTAGTCTTTTCCTCAAGTACTCAAATGCATCCTTGGGTAGTGGCTTGGTGAAGATATCAGCTAATTGTTCCTTTGATTTCACATACTCAAGTATCACCTCTTTTGCTTGAACTTGTTCTGTCAAATAATGATACTTGATAGAAATACACTTTGTTTTAGCATGCATGACTAGATTCTTTGAGATGTTTATTGCACTGGTATTATCACAATAGATAATTACTGGTTCAAGAATTTTCATATGTATACCTTCCAGTAACTGTTTGATCCATGCAATATTTGAGTAGTTTGTAGCAGCAACAATATACTCTACTTCTGCAGTAGACTGAGAGATGCATCCTTGCTTCTGGCTGATCTATGTGACAATTCTGTCACCCATAAAGAATTCTCCTCCAGTTGTGCTCTTTCGGTCATCAATGTTTCCAGCCGAATCAGCGTCGTTAAAGACCTTAAGTTAAAATTTTCCTTCTCTTCTATACCATAAGCTATAGTCTTCAGTATTCTTCAGATATCTTAGGATTCTTTTCACATCAGTCATATGTGATTCCCTAGGATTAGCAAAAAATCTTGCAACTATTCCTACTGTATGTGCAATATCTGGTCTAGTATGTACAACAAACATGAGTTTGCCAATAATTAATATGTACAAATTCTGATTTACCTCAGTTGACTTGTGCTCCTTTTTCAGCTTACATCCAGTTGCCATCGGTGTTCCAACTAGCTTGGAATCTTCCATCTTGAATATTTTCAGCAATTCCTTGATGTACTTGGATTGTGTAATGAATATGCCTTCATCTTGTTGCATGATCTGTAGACGAAGAAAGAACTTGATCTCTCCAAACATAGACGTCTAGAAATCTTTGCTCATTTCATTTTCAAATTATTTTCATAGCATATCATTACCTCTGAATATGATGTCATCAACAAATATTTCAGCAATCAAAATGTTAGCATCAGTATCTTCTTTCAAATAAAGATTACTATTTTCACTAGTCCTTACAAATCCAATGCTTATGAGATAGGAATGAAGTCTTTCATATCAGGCTCTTGGTGCCTATTTTAATCCATACAAGGCTTTGTGTAGTTTACATACCATGTTCCTCTTGTCTAGATCAACAAACCCTTATGGTTGCTCAATGTATACCTCTTCCTCAAGTATTCCATTTAGGAATGCAGACTTGACATCCATCTGGTATACCTTGAATCCTTTATATGTAGCATAAGAAAGTAATATTCTCACTCCTTGTAGCCTAGCAATGGGTGCAAAGGTTTCTCCATAATCAATCCCTTCTTCTTGTGCATACCCCTTGCATACTAGTCTTTCTTTGTTTCTAGTGACTTCTCCATTCTCATTCAGTTTATTTCTAAATATCCATTTTGTACCGATGACATTCTTGTCATCTAGTCTCGATAAAAGTGTCCATGTCTTGTTTTTCTCAATCTACTCAATTTATTCATTCATAGCACTAATCCATTCTTCATTATCAAGTATAGCATTGACATATTTTGGCTCAAAATCATAAATTAGACATCTTGTGTTTAGAGACTTACTTCCGGTTCTCATACCAGCCTGCTTATCTCTTATGATCTGGTTTTTTGGATGGTTCCTTCTGACATATCTGGCAAGTACAAGTTCAATTCTTTTTTTATCATCTTGATCATCATTTTTTTCTTCATTCTGATCTCCATCACTTAGTACATCATCTTGAGCAATATCCTGATTTTTGATATTTTTAGCCTGATGCTCGGTTGCAAGATTATGTTTCTCAGGAGATATACATTGTTGGTTGGGTAGAGTGTCAGGTTCCTCATTGTAAACAAACCTTTTGTAGTCCTTTGGTTCTTTTTTTCTTTCCTTTTCATTCTTCTCTGCAAATTCATCTATCTTTACATTTGCACTTTCAACAATTTTGTTAGAAGATTTATTTAGACATTTATAAACCTTACTCTTGGTGAAATACCTAGAAAGATACCTTCATCACTTTTGGAGTCAAGCTTTCCATTTGTATCATCTTTTAAGATATAACATTGACTACCAAAGATTTTGAAGTAACTTACATTGGGTGTGTAACCATACCATAGCTCATAGGGTGTCTTCTTGGTGTCTTTCTTCAATTGTACTTTGTTTAATGTGTAGACAGCAGTACTGACAGCTTCCCTCTAGAATATTTGGGTGATGGATTTCCCTATCATCAGTGTCCTTGCACAATCAACAATGGATATGTTCCTTCTTTCAGCAATTCTATTTTGCTACGGTGTTCTCGGTGCAGAGACCTGTCTTTTGATTCCATGCTCATTCCAAAAGTCAATAAATTCATCTGATGTAAACTCCCCTCCTCTATTTTACCTTAAGCATTTCAATTTCTTTTTACTTTATTTTTCTACCATTAATTTGTACCATTTAAACATCTTAAATGCTTATGATTTCTCTTTTAAAAAAATGACTATCATCATTCTATAAAAATCACCAATAAAGAGAATAAAATACCTATCTCCATAGTAGCTCTTTGTGCTCATGGGTCCACATAGATCAGTATGGACTAATTCTAGAATTGCATCAGATGTATGGGTTTTGCTTTTGAAACTAGACTTTGTCATCTTACCTTTTTGACAATTCTTGCACATGATATTGTTTGGCTTAGACACCGTTGGTAAGCCTCTGCAATTTCTCTTTTTGCTTATCTTTATCATTTTTTCAAAGTTTACATGACACAACCTTTTGTGCCACAACCATATGTCTTCGTTTCTAGCCATCAAACAAGTAGTGTTAATGTCATCAAGATAGAAAAGGTTACCTTTTGTCTGCTCACCAGTACCAAACAATCTTCCTGATTCATTGTATATCTTTGCCTTCTTATTTTCAAATGCTACTCTGTTACCTGAATTGTTCAACTGAGAAACACTTAACAAATTGTAATTCAGTCCTCTAACTAGTAAGCATTTTCACATTTAATCAGTTTATTCAACATTATGGCTCCTTTACCTTCAACTGGACAAGGTGTATCATTACCCATTCTTTGTTGAACATCCATTATAGTATTCAAAAGTCTCAAACTTTTTCTTATCATCGGTCATATGGTGAGTGCAGCCACTATCTATGATCTAGACATCATTTTTACTAACTTTAGATATGAGTTCAGTTTCTACATACCTTTCTTCATCTTCATCTAAATCATCCTTCATGGCTACAAATACCATCTCGATGTCTTCTTTTGATTCGGTGTCAGTGTCATCATTTTTGCTTGCAGCTACATAACTAGACTTCTTTCCTTTGTCCTTGTAGTCGCGGGTATCTCTTCTTTCTGATTGTCAGTTGTTTCTATAATCACCTCTGTCAAACTTTTTTCAAATTATCTGTCATTACCTCTGTCATTTTCTTCTGTTAGGAAATCTTGCAGCAAAATGTCCAATCTCTTTACAATTAAAACACACAAGTGGTAATTTACCTTTGCCTCTCTGCATTCTTCTAGCCATAAGTGCTTCAATTTCATCAAGATCTTCTTCTTCACTTTCACTATCACTATCTTTTCTCATAGTGTGTTTATGACTTGATTTACTTATTATCAAAGAAGATTTGAATGCAGGCTCTATGTTTGGTAAGACACTATTATCAAAGATATTCATCTCAAATGAAACCAGACTTCCAATCAAACTATCTAGAGTAACATTGTTATTTTCTACTACTCTCATTTCTTGTATGGCAAATACTCTAATAGAATAAGTAGGCAGTAAGGTTCTTATAATTTTACTTACCACTATATCTTCATCTAGTACACCTCCAACTCCTTGGATAGCATTGACTACCTCTTTGATTCTTGTGTTGTATTGTGTGATGTTTTCACCTTATTTCATTTTGAGATCATCAAACTTTCCTCTAAGGCTTTCTGCCTTGGATCTCAGAACATTTTTATCACAACCATGTACAAGCTTCAATTTGTCCCACATCTGCTTTATAGTTGTGCATGTTTTGACATCTTCAAATTCAACATTAGAGAGTGAGGAAGCAAGCTCTATCATCATGCAGTTGTGCTCATGCTTCTCTCTCATTTTTTCAACTTTGGGTGCTCCTATGGGCAACACATATTTAGTATCTAAGTATTGAGTAACATCATTTCCAATACCTGATAAGTGGAGTCTTATCCTTATTTTCCATGAAGCAAAGTTGTCTTTTTTCATCTTGGGCACATCTCGTCTATTCATCTTGTGATCTTTAGCTTAGGTCTTGAAACCTTCCTTCTAAGCACACGAGCTCTAATACCAATTATTAGTAATAACTGAGAGGGGGGTGAATCAGTGGCCTCAAAAATTAATCCTTAAATCAACCCTTCAAAACTTAGAACCATAAATTATGCCTCTAGTTATCTTTAGTCCTATAAGATGAATGCCTCCATATACTTATATCAAATTACTACTTTTCAAAATGCTTTGTAAAACCTTCTACTGTATGTTTACCGATAAGTAGTCTTTCTATTTACCAAAATACAGTAAATAACTAGAGTATACTGATCAATCCAAATTTACTTATGTAAAATGCAAAACAATAAAGTAATGACTCGTAGACACATTAACACATGGATTTTTAATGTGGAAATCCTGTTAAGGGAAAAACCACTAGGACCGGTACCCTAAATTTTAACTCTTCTGAAGTGAGCTTGGTGAAGAGACAACCTTGTTAAAGGTTACAAAAACACTGCTAGGTGTGACCTTGTTAGAGGATTTAAATAATAGTTTTTCACATGGTATCTAGCATCTAATGCTACTATCCTTGATCAAACACTCACTGGATCTATCAATAGGTATCAAGCATATCCAATGCTACCTTATATGATCAAACTTTTTGATAATCCTTGGGATGTATCTCAATTACAAAAGACTTTTAAGTCCTGCTCGGTTAAGATACTCGATGCTTCAATGGTTAAACTAAAACATTAAATTGATTTGTTCACATATACAACTAGAATTGTAGATTTTTATATCTATTGTAAGTGCATTACCTTTCTGATCTATGTTATCAATTCAATACCTTTGTTCCACAATGTTCTGCTCTGTGATGTTTTATCACTGTTTGTCAGTGTCTATAGAATTTAGCTCTTCCTTAGCTTGATTGATTAGGTCCAAATGAAGACTTTCTTCTCCTTCAAAATCTTCTTCAACATCTATTCTCTTGTCACTCCCCTTATTCATAATGAATAAGCTTGTCTCTTAAATAGACATGATTTCACCATTTCTTGGCTTTCTTGATCTTGGCGTGATCCACAATTCTCGCCAGTTAGATTTAAAGAAAAACTCCAATTTTATCTCGTAGAGATCTTCTTGCCAACTGGACAAATAAAATTTAAATCCTTTACTTATCTCCGGCTTTATCTTGTTGATTAAAACAATGATAAGTACCAGTTAAGTCTATATTTAGCTCTTGACAGCTAAGCATTTAGTCATTTCTGGACTCTTTGTTTTGTCGGTCAATACTTCAATTAGTCATCGGTGATAACTAACTATTCTGTCAATGTGACTTCAGTTGTCTTCAGGATCTCCGTTCATCAGGAAACACTGTAATTCTGTCCGTTGGGTTACACTGTGACTTTGCTCATCGGGTAACACTGTGACTTTGCTCATCCAGTTTACTCTCTCCATCGATGTGCACTCCGTCGGTGTATACAGTCACTTTGTGAATACTTAAATTTTATGCATTACTGATAGTATAGCCTTTGATTCATTGTTTCTTTGAAGTCTTTAGCGGTATTTCCATGACCATACAGATTATATCAAGTTGACATCAATTACAATACAATACATTAACTGATATAATGTCTTGCAAGATCATCAACTTAACATCTTCAAACATTCAATCAGTTATAGTTCATCGGGACCATATAGATCTATATGTACCAGATCCAACTTCCCTCTTCTAAAAAGGATTTACTTTGAAATCTACTCTTAGTTTGTTTTCCTATCACACACTCTTTGCACATAGTGTTAGTAGGCTTCACAATTTTTGGAAAATCTCTTACTTCATTAGTATTACTGGACCTTAAAATATTATCAAAATTTATGTGACAAAACCTCCTATGCCATAACCAACTATCATCTACCTTTGTAACAAACAAGTTTCCTTTGAATGATTCAACTCAAACACATTACATCTTGACTTATTACCTGGTGTGTTCAAGTTTCAATATTGACCTCTGATAGTACATTTTTCATCCAGGAACTACAAATAATAACCCTTGTCTACAAGTTGTGCTTAAGTCCATCAACAAGTAAGACATAATCAATGTTAGTTTTACCATTAAGAGAGATTGAGCCAACTCCAATGATCAACTTAGGAGTGTTATCACCAAATTAGGTTGTACCACCATCATATCTATTCAGTTGAACAAATTTATCTTTATCACCAGTCATATGATGTGAAAAACCACTATCAATTATCCATTCTAATTTCTTCTCAACATGCAAGACTAGATATTTTCCCTCATGAATAGGTTCATCATCTTTAATAGAAATAAATCCAATTTTATTCTCGTCACGCATAGAATCATCATCAGACACACCTTCACTAGCATAGTAACATTCCTCATCCTTGGAGTAATTAGACTTTTAAATATTAGGTGTATACTTAGGAACCCTTGTAGGACATCTAGATGCAAAATGACCAATATTATTATAAGAAAAACATTTCAGGGGTAATTTTCCTTCAAACTAACCCTTACCTTTCCTTTCTCTTTTTTCTATAAGAGCCACAAGTTCGTCCACTTTCTGTTCTTCTTCTACAATCTATGCCCATTCATCAGCATATTCTCCAATCTCTTCATGTCTATTTATTTTTCTAGAGCTCGCAAGTCTTTATAAGGTCTTTTTGTCATTAAGAACAGTAATCTTGAATGCAGACTCTACTTTGGGTAAAGCATCTTGTAACTTTGTAGTCTCAAAGGTGGTCAGCTTAGTAATCAGGACTTCTATGTTGAAATTATTTTTCATTGCTACAATCTCCTCTATCGCTTGCACTTTAGTCTTGTAGGAAGGTGTCAAATATCTAAGAATCTTTGCGATCTCTTTAATATATGTGCCTCCTAATTTTCTAATTCTAGTAGCCCCTGTAACCCTCTATACATATGCTCTAAAATTCTCATCATCTTGCATCCTTAGAGTCTCCATTTTAGCCTTCCAATTCTATATTTTTGCTTTCTTAGTGTACTAATCTCCTTCATATAGAGCTTCTAGCCTTGTCCAGATCTTGTGAGTTGAATCAAGATCTTTCACCTCCGTAAATTCTGCTTCAGAGAGAACACTTATTAGTGCTTCTCTTGCAACCATATTGCAAGAAAACAATTTCTTTTCATCCTTAGTAGCATTTCCTAATTTATCTTTATCTTTGATTGGTTCATCCTTTTTTGTAATCATCCAATAGTTAATTCCCAAGAAGATCGGATGAGTTCTCATCTTGTTCTTCCAACTGTCAAATTTTTAGCATTGAATTTTGGACTCTCCTTCCTATAGTAAGCTATCTCAGAATCACCTCAAGCAATTAATCTTTCTCTCATAGGACCACAAGCTCTGATATCAATTGTTAGGAGTAATACAACTGAGAGGAGGGGTGAATTAGTTATATGCCAAATAATTAAACTTTAAACTAATTACTTAATGCAAATCTGAACACTTCAAGAACAATACCATAACACAAGTATTTTTTTGTTGAGGAAACCCTGTTAAGGGGAAAAACCTTGGTGGGAATTAGCACACACAAAAATTTTACTAGAAAAATTGTATCCCTGTTAGAAGATCTAGCTCTGTTAGGAGCTGATTATTACATCTAGTGCAAGTCCCTGCTAAAGGACAGACCCTATTAGGAGACTTCTCAACCTTGTTAGGAGTTAAATGAAATGATGAGCTCGCTGCTCAAGCACAATGCCCAAAGTGAAGGTTAAATCCACCTTATGTAATCACTGTCCAAAGAGAAGTATAAGAGTATACTTATAACAATGAAATTATTGATAGTAAGTTTGCTTTACCTATACAATTCCAATGAAGTGTATTACAAACATAATCACTTCTCTACATCTAGAAAAACTCACATCCACATGCTCGCAGTATCCAATACATCCAATCCATATCCTTACACATCAAGACACTTCTATCCTTTATACATGTTACAATAAGAAATTAGGTTGTCATGTTAAGACTTTTACAATGCACAAAAAATTATATAGACCCTTGCTAATATACACATGGTACCTTACACAAGTGTTTAAAAAATACAAATCATCAGCTACACACCAAGATCCCTATTTCACACTCTCCAATCATCAAGCACGTTACATCTCTATGGTCGGCCCCAAATAGGTCTTTAGTAGTCCGTACACCACAAATAATATCATCAAGAATCCATTGACCCAATCACAAATAATTTTATCCCATGCATCTTCATTCCATAAGCTCGCATACCATAACTCATGCTTGCATCCAAGCTATCCCAAAAACTTAGAGATCATCTCTGTCATAATCTTTTGTTACTACACTGTAACTAGTCTTCACCAAAAAAGATATAATGTATGCATATAAAAACATAAGATCCAGAAACCTTATACATAAGGTATACACTCATCCCTCAACACATATTTTTACTAACATACTCTCATGCATTTTACACTATCTGTACATATCTATTGATCTCACATCTACCTGTGATAACTAGTATTTCTGAGACTTCTACTATATCCAACTGAAACATATGTTGGCATCAATGACAAAACATGAATGTCAACACCTCAATAGAAAATATTCCAACTTCATCTCCTTCTCCTTCACTTTCTCTCTCATAAAATGATACTTGATTTCAATGTGCTTAGTCTTGGAATGTATTACTAGATTCTTGGAAATATTTATTGCACTTGTATTGTTAGAAAAAATAGTTACCGGTTCATTCATATTTTCTTTGATACCTTGAATAATATGTTTCATCCATGCAATTTGTGTACAATTTATATTTTTTAATACATACACTACTTCTGCAGAGGATTGTGAAATACAATTTTGCTTCTTTCTTTTCCAAGTTACAACCCTTTCACCTAGAAATAATGCACCATCACTTGTGTTGTTTCTATCATCAACATTTCCTTCCCAATCAGCATCAATAAACACACTCAAATAAAAATCACCATCATGAGCATACCATAGACCATAGTCAATTGTCCCTTTAAAATACCTAAATATCTTCTTGACTACAACCATATGATATTCTTTAGGAAATTTGTTTTAAATCTTTCCACTATTCTAACCGCTTAAGAAATATCTAGTCTTCTACGAACAACATATTTCAACTTACCGATCATAGATCTATACAAAGTAGCATCTACTGCATCAAATTCATCATCCTTAGATAATTCACATCCTATTTCCATAGGGGTTCCAACCGGTTTGGAGTCATCCATACCAAAATTCTTGAGTACTTCTTTCACATATTTGGATTGACTATACCATTCTTTAGTTGTGAAACCTGCAATCCAATAAAGTATTTGATCTCCCCAATCATTGACATTTCAAACTACTTCTTCATCTCTTTAGAAAATGCCAAACTCATCTCATCATTTCCTCTAAATATTATATCATCAACAAATATTTAAGCTATCAATAAATTATCTCATTAAACTCTTAGGTACATATTACTATCACCACTTGTTCTATTAAAACCAATCTGAATAAGATAGGAATGTAACCTTTCATACCAGGCCCTTGGAGCTTGTTTTAATCCATATAGTTCCTTTTGTAGCTTGCATACCATGTCTTTTTCCTTTTTCAAGGAAAAACCATCAGGTTTCTCTATGTACACCTCTTCTTCAAGAATACCATTCAAGAAAGTTGACTTAACATCCATTTGAAAAACTTTTAACTTATTATAAACATCATAAGCAAGTAGAATTCTTACCCCTTCTAATATTTCAACTAGAGAAATCACACATTAGTTATTCTTTGACCATATTGTGCAATGTTCTCTCCTTCTACCATCTTCATTTCATCATACTTTCCTCTAAGAATATCATCCTTATCTTTTTGCACATGAATATCCCCTTCATAGATTAGTTTCAACTTTTCACAAACATCATAGGCAGTATCAAGTCCACAAACATCAAAATATTCAATATTAGATAGGGTACTTATAATAGCTTCTTGTGCTTTATTATTCTATTTTTGTTCCTTCATTTCATCTATAGTGAGAGTTCCATTAGGAGTGGTATACTTGTGTGTGACATGCATCCAGTATTGTGATCTCATGCCTTTTAGATATAACTTCATGTTTTCACTCCATACCAGGTAGTTGTCTTTAGAGAACTTGGGAGGTTCCTTCCTCACCATTTGATCTATTCCTCAATCTTTTAGGATTACCACAAAGAGTACCAAATCTCGGATACCAATTATTATTATTATTAGGTATAAGATTACAGAGAGGGGGGTGAATCAGTAATCTAACAAATCAAACTTTTCATCAACCATTCAACAAATTTTATCAATGAAAAAACATGAATGTCAACACCTCAATAGAAAATATTCCAACTTCATCTCCTTCTCCTTGACTTTCTCTCTCATAAAATGATACTTGATTTCAATGTGCTTAGTCTTGGAATGTATTACTGAATTCTTGGAAATATTTATTGCACTTGTATTGTCAGAAAAAATAGCTACCGGTTCATTCATCTTTTCTTTAATGTCTTGAATAATATGTTTCATCCATGCAATTTGTGTACAATTTATAGTTGCTACTACATACTCTCCTTCTGCAGAGGATTGTGAAATACAATTTTTCTTCTTGCTTTTCCAAGTTACAACCCTTTCACCTAGAAATAATGCACCACCACTTGTGCTCTTTCTATCATCAACATTTCCTTCCCAACCAGCATCAATAAATACACTCAAAGAGACATCACCATCATGAGCATACCACAGACCATATTCAATTGTCCCTTTAAAATACCTAAATATCTTCTTGACTACAATCATATGATATTCTTTAGGAAATTTGTTTTAAATCTTTCCACTATTCTAACTTCTTAAGAAATATCTAGTCTGCTACGAACAACATATTTCAACTTACTGATCATAGATCTATACAAAGTAGCATCTACTGCATCAAATTCATCGTCCTTAGATAATTCACATCCTATTTCCATAGGGGTTCCAACCGGTTTGGAGTCATCCATACCAAAATTCTTGAGTACTTCTTTCACATATTTGGATTGACTATACCATTCTTTAGTTGTGAAACATGCAATCCAATAAAGTATTTGATCTCCCCAATCATTGACATTTCAAACTACTTCTTCATCTCTTTAGCAAATGCAAAACTCATCTCATCATTTCCTCTAAATATTATATCAGCAACAAATATTTAAGCTATCAATAAATTATCTCCTTAAACTCTTAGGTACGTATTACTATCACCACTTGTTCTATTAAAACCAATCTGAATAAGATAGGAATGTAACCTTTCATACCAGGCCCTTGGAGCTTGTTTTAATCCATATAGTTCCTTTATAGCTTTCATACCATGTCTTTTTCCTTTGTCAAGGAAAAACCATCAGGTTGCTCTATGTACACCTCTTCTTCAAGAATACCATTCACGAAAGTTGACTTAACATCCATTTGAAAAACTTTTAACTTCTTATAAACATCATAAGCAAGTAGAATTCTTACCCCTTCTAATATTTCCACTAGAGAAATCACACATCAGTTATTCTTTGACCATATTATGCAATGTTCTCTCCTTCTACCATCTTCATTTCATCATACTTTCCTCTAAGACTATCATCCTTATCTTTTTGCACATGAATATCCCCTTCATAGATTAGTTTCAACTTTTCACAAACATCATAGGTAGTATCAAGTCCACGAACATCAACATATTCAATATCAGATAGGGTACTTATAATAGCTTCTTGTGCTTGATTATCCTCTTTTTGTTCCTTCATTTCATCTATAGTGAGAGTTCCATTAGGAGTGGTATACTTGTGTGTGACATGCATCCAGTATTGTGATCTCATGCCTTTTAGATATAACTTCATGTTTTCACTCCATACCAGGTAGTTGTCTTTAGAGAACTTGGGAGGTTCCTTCCTCACCATTTGATCTATTCCTAAATATTTTAGGATTACCACAAAGAGTACCAAATCTTGGATACCAATTATTAGTATTATTAGGTATAAGATTATGAAGAGGGGGGTGAATCAGTAATCTAACAAATCAAACTTTTCATCAACCATTCAACAAATTTCATCAATCAACATATATTGCATGAATAAAAAAATTAATGAAGATAAAAAAAAAACCAAAACCATTAACCACAATAACACCAATATTTTTCTCATGGAAACCCAACTGGGAAAAACCACATGTGGGGATGGCACTAACAAATAATTTTGCACTCTTCTAAAGTACATCTGATTAAGAGATTAGCCCTATTAGAAGCTTACAAATTATCTGTTAAGAGGAAGACCCTGTTAGGAGCCACCTAGTCAAGGGATTTCCCTCTATCCCTATTAGGAGTTACAATCCTGTTAAGGGATTTCAAACCCTAATTAAAGATTTGGCTGGTTAAAGGATTTACAAATCAGACCTGTTAGGATCTACCCAGTTAAGGGATTTTCTTGTTGAAACTATTAGGAATCAATAAGTGAAAGTGATCTTAAAAGAATATCACTCCTCTGCTAGTACAAATCTAGTTTAAGATCAATCTTTTCCTAATATGTAGATAATATTCTCTCTTCTCTCAATCACAACTCTGCATCCATGATCTACACTTG
The DNA here is from genome assembly GCA_018584345.1 of Thuja plicata. Taxonomy (NCBI): domain Eukaryota; kingdom Viridiplantae; phylum Streptophyta; class Pinopsida; order Cupressales; family Cupressaceae; genus Thuja; species Thuja plicata. The sequence goes on from MU227221.1 coordinate 431,642, forward strand.
TACATTTCATCATTTTATATATATAGTACACCTTTATTAGGGAAATTAACCACCTTAAAAAAATGTTTTACAATCTTTCCCGCTCAATTCTCAAACCCTAAAATGTAATACCAATATATAAATTTCTCTAAAAAACTCAAGTTGGCCTTCAAATCTATAGCACATCGATTTGACAAAGAAAGGTCAAACCACAACACTCTTTCCAATGTTCTTGCAGAACTTCAAGAAATTCAATCATAATGATCATAGAAATGCCAAATCATCAATCTATGTAAATCTGAAATGTCACTACAATCCCTGAAACACATAATCACTTATCGCAACACGATGCATCATCATCAGTTGAGGATCTAAATTATTTTTCTAATAACTCATTTTAATTTACACTGAATGATCTTCTATTCATTGCAACTTGGTATTTTGATCACCAATACATGATGCAGTCGCAACAACAACCTCATAACATATTCAAGATAACTCATTCTGAAACACAAAACCTATATCCATACCTATTTGACACAATCATCAAATTATTCCTCCTGGCTTCATTATGTTCTTCAAGTTGACCTGTCAACCTTGAATCAATCATAGGTCACACCATACATATGATAAATGTGCAGTCATAGATATAGCATCTATGGAAATCACTTAGGATTCCTTTACGATCACACACGCCAACTCTTACCACAGCTTTTGATCCAACCTCTTAAACATACATCAACATAACATGCACACTGTCACCCAAAAAACACTAAGTTGACATCAATGACAACATCATAACTGAGAAACCTATCATCATTTATGTATCAAACACATATCATAACATAAGTTATAATTATCTTTGCATCAGTTATGCCAACATTAAGGAGGGTTTTAAGGCCATAACTGGAAATTTAACTTCAAGTTTGATCCCTTTTGGGGGGCTTTTCCCCTTTGTATGACCTTTGAAGATATTTCATGCATCTAAAGGAGATTTCAAGGGTAAAGACATCAGTTCTAGCATATTTTGAGGAGTTCCTTTCACTTCAAGGTTCATTTCTACCTCAGATCATTTTTTGGTCTTATTTTCTATAAGAATTTATTTCTTTTTCTTGCTGGGGAATTCTTTCTTTCTAAGTTTTTCCACTAGAAATAGCTAAAATTTGTAGAGAGCTCATATTTTGCATTAAAATTTTAGATTGTAATATGGAAACTCCTTCAAATTCAATAAAGTGGTAGTGTTCTTTCTCAGATAAATTCCTTATTTTCATCATTTTATATGCTTGTTTGAATATATTTCTTGTGTTTTCTTTAAAAACCTTTAAATGTGTATTATTTATGCAATAATAAAGCTATAAAATCTTAATGTAAGTACAGTTTGTGAGTTGTTTCAATTGTTGAAGATAGTTTTGAAGTTGCTGAAATTATTTTTCCTTCAACAAACTCTAAAAAAAAAAAAAAAAAAAAACCTTCTCATGAAACTTATACACATTTCTTGTCATTCTGAGTTGTGAGAATTTTAAGCTTCTTCCATTGGGTCCAATTGTGATTTTAGAACAACAACAAGGTTTTCAAATTAGGTGCATCACTTGTTAGTATAGAGTTTAATTTCAAGTATTCTTTCTCCCCTTTTCCTGGCAAGTTTAGTTTCAAGTGAGCACCGAAAGGAAGCCGACCTTCTTCAGAGGTTCATCTCGTTTATAGGGTACCCACAATCTGGAGATGTTCCCATGTTTCACCTGTAATCTAAGCCTTACTTAACATGGTGCATTATTAGATGACAACAACTTATAAATTAGGGACTCGAAGAATTTTGGTGTAAGTTTTTTATTGCCTATTTAGATTACATTCTCATTTTTTTTTAAATGTTAAAGGAGAATTTGACACATGTTCATAGAGTTTTTGAGAGGTTGACAAGAGAGAAATAGTTGATAAATTTGAAAAATGCATTGTTTGAAGAAAGAGATAGTGTATTGTAAAGATTAAAAAATTATTATTATTATGTTTGATTGATTAATGTTTAATTGAATGTGTTGTGATGGATGTGGGAAGATATGATTCCCCCCCCCCCCCCCCCCCCCCNGATTCCCCCCCCCCCCCCTTACCCTAAATTCATAAAGGGAAGATCCAAATTGATTAACCCTAAAGAAAGGATCAATGCATAAGTGAATCAACCTATTAAGAATAAAGATAAAGAGCAAAACCATGAATTCCATTTATAGAAAAGAGTGTGTAATAGATTTAGGAAGATTAAAACTTTAATTGAAATGAATTGAAGACAAGTACTAACCTCAAAATGCAACAAATCTGAAGAGTGTTGTTTTCAGGTGTCTGCACTGAGTTTCTGGAAATTCTGCAACTGGATCTGGAAAAGAAACACAGAGACAGAGAAAACCCAGAAATATTTTTCGGATCTGGTTCAGGTATGATTTTGACCCAAACATGAATATCACCTTTGACCCTAAAATGAATGTCGCCTTTGACCTGCATAGTCCAATGGAAAATCTATTTTTGGATCCTGAAAGTTTGCCAAAAAGGGTATCCAGATCTGCCTTCCAATTTGTTGTTCTGAAACTGTCCCTACAATAAAAATGGTTTGTTTGTTGGTGGGAAGGGGTTTGCCTTGGTCAAACCCTGGTTTTGGAATTAACCTTATAATTGAATTGAAATTGCATAAATAAACAAAGTAAATGAACAAATTCACCTTGCTTGTATAGAAACCCTTGTGGCGGATTCAAATCCTTAGATCCACAAGTAAATATGCTCCAAAT